>SJYX01006694.1:384837-407228 GCA_006410675.1 Oreotragus oreotragus | reverse complement strand
AAATAACAGAGATAACCTTTCAGTTGGCCTGGAAAATCCCTAAATCTTACAGGTTACTTCCTCACATAAGTACATATTACTAATATGTGCATACATATTTATGCATATGCATCTAAGTATACTGAAACACAAATGCAGCATATATGACAGAATTTCTAGGCCCCAGCTCCATCAGTGACCTTGGCTCACTCATTATTTTCTCAACTCCAGTAAGCACAATCCAATAAAAAGAACTCCTGTGACAAACTTTTCCACTTTGTTTTAAACCCATCCTCTCACTAGTCAACTGCTGTAATTCTCTTAAGCTGTGGAGAATTTTCTAGCTAGCTCTAAGTCTGAAGAAACACTTTTGTTATTGGGGCCAGCTCACCCCAGAATGCTGCAAGCTCCTGGGAAAATACCTCAGCACCCAGCACTAAGACTAGGATTCACAGGAGCTTCTTTTCTGTACCTTGATGCTGACACAATTTGGCTGTATCGTACATGAGAGGAAAAAAAATGGGGATAAAAACTGGGGGCAGAGAGAGTAATAATGTAAAGAAAAGACTTGAGAAAAAAGAATCCCCAAGAAACTCTAGCCAAATACATGTAATAATTTTTACATCTGGTGGGGAAATAGCCAGGAAAGAACCCCTATGTAGGTGGTGGGTCCTGAGGGAATGTCAAGTTGATGAAGCTATCATTCACATGCTCCAGGTTTGGCTTCCCTCAGCCCCCTCCCCAACTCCCTTACACACAAGCTGTTCCTTAGATCAACAGAGGGTCTCCTCTCTGCAAATGTACCTTTAAAAATCTAGATCCTCTGTAGTCCCAGTGCCTCAGTCTTTAGGAGAACAGGAGGCTTAAGTCAAAGGACCGCTCAAGGGAAGAAATTCAGAGGAAATGCATACTTAACCTCCACTGTACCCAGTATATCACACCTCCCTCACAGCACAGAGGTGGCCTCCAAAGAGTCAGGCAGGTTGAGAGTTTGCAAGCCTGAGTGTTGGCAATGCTGGAAATTGGTGGCAATACTGTGCAAAGACACACAGAGGAAAGCTGGTGAGGGGTAAAGGGAAGTCTGGAGTGGCTTTCACCTTTATTAGTTGTGTGCCCTAAAGCAATCTGCTTTAACCTCACCACACCCAGTTTCTTGATCTATCCAGTAAAATGGACAATATCTGCTCCTACTTTAACAGCAGAGGACTGCTGAGAACATCAAAGTCAAAATTCAGTATAAAATAGCATTTAGCCATTTACTCATGATATGTTCTCTTCCTCATTTCTACAAAAAAATCTAAAAACGCATAGAACAAAATAAAATTTTAATGACAACACTGAAAACTAGAACACATTATTAGCTATCCCTCCCTATTTTTCTCTAACAGTATTCTAGTCAGCATCAGCTGCTGCTGGACAATTGGAACAATATAGCGGATTTCCTGGCTTCGGCTATTGGTCCCCAGTAGGGCGGAGCCTGGTGGGCTGCCCTCTGTGGGGTCACACAGAGTCGGACACGACTGAAACGACTTAGCAGCAGCAGCAGCAGGCCATTTTTTATAGAAAGTACGCAGGATTTCTAAACAATTTTTTATGCACCATGTCATACATACAAAAGAGTAGGTATAATGATATATAGAGCAAACATCCAATTTAATAAATAGGTTTTCACCAATTCTTACAGCTTCCTGTGAGTCTCTTTCTAACTATATCCCCCCTGCCTTTTCCTGAATGCTAATCATGCACAATACTATATTTTATCATTCCCTTACTTTTTTCTTTATATCATTACCATAAAGGTGTGCACGTGTTTAGTCACTTTCAGTCAAGTTTGACTCTGCAACTCTATGGACCACAGCCCACCAGGCTCCTCTGTCCATGGGATTCTCCAGGCAAGAATACTGGAGTGGGTTGCCATGCCTTCNTATCATTCCCTTACTTTTTTCTTTATATCATTACCATAAAGGTGTGCACGTGTTTAGTCACTTTCAGTCAAGTTTGACTCTGCAACTCTATGGACCACAGCCCACCAGGCTCCTCTGTCCATGGGATTCTCCAGGCAAGAATACTGGAGTGGGTTGCCATGCCTTCCTTCAGAGGATCTTCCCAACCCAAGGGTCAAATCCGTGACTCTTAAGTCTCCTGCATCAGCAGGTGGGTTCTTTACCACTAGTGCCACCAGGGAAGCCCACAAAGGCATGTGTCCTCAAATAATAAACTGATTAGCTTTGCTTCGTAAACTTTATTTAATGGAATCATCCTAAGTACTCTTTAGTTAACTGCTTTTTATTTTTCAATGTTATGTTTCTGAGATTCATCCAAGTTGATGAATGTGCGTGCATGCTCACTCATGTCCCACTGAGCCAGGTGGGAAGCCCACACTGATGCATACACTAAGTAAGTACTATTGTATAATATCCCATTGTATGGATCAACAATTTGTTATCTTTTCTTCTAGTCATGTACATATGGGTTATTTTCAGTAATTTACTATTATAAGCAATACTGCTATAGATTTGCCTACACATGTTCTCTGGTACACATTTCAGAGTTTTTCAAGGAATGTTTCCAGGAGTGCAATTGCTGGTCTTGATGTGTGTGTGTACACACACATCTTCAACTTTATCAAATAATGCAAAAGTGTTTACTAATAGAGGGATTAATTTACCGATTTATGATTTCACTAACAGTGTACGAGTTCCTTTTGCTCCATATTCCTATCAGCAATTGGAATTGTCAGATTTTATAGTTCTAGCTAATCTTTCAGATTTAATTTGCATTTCCTGATTATTAGTGAGGTTGTATACAGTCAGATATGATTACTGGTCACTCACATATCTTCTTTTATAAGTTACCTGCTTATATCTTTTGTCTCTTTTCATTTTGGGTTGTTCATTTTATTATTTATCTATTTTGCATGCTAATCCTTTTTCAGCTATGTGTTACAAATATCTGTTATCTTTTCATTTTATTTATGACATCTTTTGATGAAAAATATTTTTAATTTTAGTGTAAAGTTTATCAGGTATTTTCCTTTATTGTTTGTATATTTACAGTCTTGTACAATAAATCTTTCCATATCCCAAAGTCATAAAGAATTCCATAGGAGTGACTTAAAACTTTAAGTTTTGCTTCCCAAATTTGCCCTAATTCTATCTGGGTATTTTACAGACTTTTTTTTTTTTTAATTGCAAAGTGTACTCATATATAGAAATATACATACACTGTAAGTATATAGGTTAATTATCATAGAGTNAAGAATTCCATAGGAGTGACTTAAAACTTTAAGTTTTGCTTCCCAAATTTGCCCTAATTCTATCTGGGTATTTTACAGACTTTTTTTTTTTTTAATTGCAAAGTGTACTCATATATAGAAATATACATACACTGTAAGTATATAGGTTAATTATCATAGAGTAATCATCTGTGTAACTCCACCCAAGTCAAGAAATAGCAAGTATGCCAGTCCTCCAGAACTGTCCCTGAAGTTCTTCCAATTACTATTCCCTGCCTACCCCATCAAGTATAACTACTATTTTAACTTCTAACAAAGGAGTCAGATTTTGCCTGCCTGTTTTCAAAGTTCATGTAATGGAACCTTCTTCATATAGTGCAATCTTCTGTGGTTGGTTTCTTTCATACAATATTATATTTTTCATATTAACCTATGTTGTTGCATTTATGAGTAGTTTGTTTTTACTGACGTAAAATATACTGTTAAATGAATTATACTATAATTTACTTATCCACTTACTGCTGATGGACACTTGCATTGTTTCCAGTTTGAGTTATTACCAATAATAATCATCAATATGAACATTCTTAAACATATCTCTTGGAAAACATCTGTCACAATTTTGGTGGGTACATACCTAACAAGTATGGAGTTGAATTGCTGAGTATGCAATTGTTGGGTATGCACAGTGTCAGTAAATGTTGTCCAAGAGTTCTATGAAATTCTTGCACCAATATACAATTCCATTCACAGTGTATGGGGGCTGTGGTTATGTCACATCCACGTCATCAAATGGTATTGTTAGTCTTTTTAACTTTAGCCATTCTGGTGGCTATGGTACCCTGTTTTGTTTTGATCTGAAATTTTCCATTTATTAGTAAATATGAACATCTCTTCATATGTCTATTGGTCAGATGGATATCCTGTTTTGTGAAATATCTATTCAAACATCCTGTCCAGTTTTCTATTCAACTGTTTTCTTTTCATGATGACTGAAATTTTTGTATATTGGGTACCTATACTGGATATTTATTACAAGTTAATACAATTATGTGTTAGTTATATATGTTACATATATATATTTTCTTCCCATCTGTGTCTAAAGCCTTTGACTGTGTGGATCACAACAAATCGTGGAAAATTTTTAAAGAGACGGAAATACTAGACCACCTTACTGTTTCCTGAGAAACCTTTATATAGGTCAATAAGCAATAGCTAGATCTGCACATGGAACAAAGGACCGGTTCAAAATTAAGAAAGGAGTATGTCGAGGCTGTATATCTTCACCTTGCTTATTTAACTTATATTCAGAGTACATCATGCGAAATGCCAGGTCGGATGAATCACAAGCTGGAATCAAGACTGCTGGGACCTATGGGATGAAGCAAAAGCAGTTCTAAGAGGGAAGTTTATAGCAATACATAATAGCCATACACGTAGCAATACAATCCTACCTCAAGAAACACGAAAAACACCTAACAAACAACCTAACTTTACACCAAAAACAACTGGAAAATGTAGAACAAAAAACCCCCAAAATTAGTAGAAGGAAAGAAATCATACAGATCCAAGCAAAAATAAATGAAAAAGAAAGAAATAATAGTAAAGATTAATAAAACAAGTTGGTTCCTTGAGAAGACCAAAAAAAAAAAAAAAAAAAGGCAAGCCTTTAGCCAGACTCATCAAGAAAAAAAGAGAGACGAATCAAATCAACGAAATTAGAAATGAAAAAGGAGAGGTTACAACAGACAATGCAGAAATACAAAGGATTAGAAGAGACTATTATGAACAACTATATGGCAATAAAATGGATAACCTGGAAGAAATGGACAGATTCTAGGAAAAGTTCAATCTTCCAAGACTGAACCAGGAAGAAATAGAAATTATGAACAACTCAATTACAAGCACTGAAATTGAAGCTGTGATTAAGACAAAACAAACAAACAAACAAACAAAACTCCCAAAAAACAAAAGCCCAGGACCAGATGGCTTCACAGGAGAATTCCACTAAACGTTTAGAAAAGAGTTAATGCCTATTCTTCTAAAACTCTTTCAAAAAATTGCAGAGGAATGAACACTTCCAAACACGTTTTACAAGGCCACCATCAGCCTGAACCAAAACCAGACAAAGACAACACACAAAAAAAGAAAACTACAGGCCAATATCACTGATGAACTTAGATGCAAAAATTCTCAACAAAATTTTAGCAAACAGAATTCATCAACACATCAAAAAGCTCATACACCATGATCAAGCTGGGTTTATTCCAGGGATGCAAGCATTCTTTAATACATGCAAATAAATCAATGTGATACACTATATTAACAAATTGAAAGATAAAACCAATACGATTTCTCAACAAAATTTTAGCAAACAGAATTCATCAACACATCAAAAAGCTCATACACCATGATCAAGCTGGGTTTATTCCAGGGATGCAAGCATTCTTTAATACATGCAAATAAATCAATGTGATACACTATATTAACAAATTGAAAGATAAAACCAATACGATTATCTCAATAGGTGCAGAAAAAGCCTTTGAAAAAATTCAGCACCCATTTATGATTCAGTTTACTTCAGTTCAGTCGCTCAATCATGTCCGACTCTTTGCAACCGCATGAATTGCAGCACACCAGGCCTCCCTGTCCATCACCAACTCCCGGAGTTCACCCAAACTCATGTCCATCAAGTCGGTGATGCCATCCAGCCATCTCATCCTCTGTCGTCTCTTTCTCCTCCAGCCGCCAATCCCTCCCAGCATCAGTGTCATTTCCAATGAGTCAACTCTTCACATGAGGTGGACAAAGTACTGGAGTTTCAGCTTTAGCATGATTCCTTCCAAAGAACACCCAGGACTGATCTCCTTTAGAATGGACTGGTTGGATGTCCTTGTAGTCCAAGGGACTCTCAAGAGTCTTCTCCAATACCACAGTTCAAAAGCATCAATTCTTCGGTGCACAGTCCAACTCTCACATCCATACATGACCACTGGAAAAACCATAGCCTTGACTAGATGGACCTTTGTTGGCAAAGTAATGTCTCTGTTTTTCAATATGCTATCTGGGTTGGTCATAACTGTCCTTCCAAGGAGTAAGCATGTTTTAATTTCATGGCTGCAGTCACCATCTGTAGTGATTTTGGAGCACAAAAAAACAGATACCATGATCTTAGTTTTCTGATTTAAACTTAGTTTTATGATTGAAAGTGAAAGTGAAAATGAAGTCGTACAGTCGTGTCCGACTCTGCGACTCCATGGACGGTAGAGGCTCCTCTGTCCATAAGATTTTCCAGGCAAGAGTACTGGAGTGGGTTGTCATTTTCTTCTCCAAGAGATCTTCCCAACCCAGGGATCGATCCCAGGTCTCCCGCATTGCAGGCAGACGCTTTACCATCTGAGCCACCAGGGAAGACTCAGGCGTAGAAGGAATCTACCTCAACAGAGTAAAGGCCATTTATAAGCCTACAGCAAACATTAGTCTCAATGGTGAAAAACTGAAAGCATTCCCCCTAAGATCAGGAACAAGACAAGGGTNTACCATCTGAGCCACCAGGGAAGACTCAGGCGTAGAAGGAATCTACCTCAACAGAGTAAAGGCCATTTATAAGCCTACAGCAAACATTAGTCTCAATGGTGAAAAACTGAAAGCATTCCCCCTAAGATCAGGAACAAGACAAGGGTTTCCACTTTCACCACTATTATGCAACATAATTCTGGAAGACCTAGCCAAAGCAGTTAGAGAAGAAAAACAAATGAAAGGAATCCAGATTGAAAAAGAAGAAGTAAAGTTCTCACTGTTTGCAGATGACATGATATCATACATACAAAATCCTAAAGATAGTATCAGAAAATTACTAGAGTTCATCAGTGAATTTAGCAAAGCTGCAGGGTACAAAATCAATACACAGAAATCACTTGCATTTGTATATACTAAAAGTCAAAAATCAAAAATAGAAATTAAGGAATCAATCTCATTCACCATTGCAACAAAAGATTTAACTAAGAATAAACTTACCTAAGGAGACACAAGAACTGTGCACAGAAAATTATAAGACACAAAGAAATCAAAGACAACATAAACAGATGGAGAGATATTCCATGATCCTGCGTAGGAAGAATCAATACTGTGAAAATGACTATACTACCAAATGCAATCTACAGATTCAGTGCAATCTCTATCAAATTCCCAATGGCGTTTTTTTTACACAGAACTAGAAGAAAAAATGTCACAATTCATATGGAAACACAAAAGATCCCGAATAGCCAAAACAGCCTTGAGAAAGAAGAATGGAGCTGGAGGAATCAACCTTCCTGACTTCAGATTATACTACAAAGCAACAGTCATCAAGACAGAATGGTCCTGGCAGAAATACTGAAATATAGACCAATGGAACAAGATAGGAAGCCCAGAAACAAACCCATGCACCTATGGGTACCTTATTTTTTACAAAGGAGGCAAGAATATACAACGGGGCAAAGAAAGCCTCTTCAATAAGTGGTTCCTGGAAAACTGGACAGCTACATGTAAAAGAATGAAATTAGAACACTTCCTAACACCATACACAAAGATAAACTCAAAATGGATTAAAGACCTAAATGTAAGACCAGAAACTATAAAACTCTTAGAGGAAAACATAGGCAGAACTCTTGATGACATAAATCAAAGCAAGATCCTCTATGACCCACCTCCTAGAGTATGGGACCTGATTAAATTTAAAAGCTTTTGCACAACAAAGGAAACTATAGGCAAGGTAAAAAGACAACCCTCAGAATGGGAGGAAATAATAGCAAATGAAACAACTGACAAAGGATTAATTTCCAAAATATACAAGCACTTCATACAACTCAATGCCAGAAAAACAAACAACCCAATCCAAAAGTGGGAAAAAGACTGAAACAGACATTTCTCCAAAGAAGACATATGGATGGCTAACAAACACATGAAAAGATGCTCAAGATCACTTATTATTAGAGAAACGAAAATCAAAACTACAATGAGAGAGCACCTCACATGGGTCAGAACTGCCATTATCAAAAAGTCTACAAACAATAAATTTTGGAGAGGATGTGGAGAAAAGGGAATGCTCTTGCACTGTTGGTATGAATGTAAATGTATGATTCAACCACTATGGAAGATGGTATGGAGATTCCTTAAAGAAGTAGGAATAAAATGACCATATAACCCAGCAATTTATTCCTAGGCATNAGCACTTTCACAGCATCATCTTCCAGGATTTGAAACAGCTCAACTGGAATTCCATCACCTCCACTAGCTTTGTTCTTAGTGATGCTTTCTAAGGCCCACTTGACTTCACATTCCAAGATGTCTGGCTCTAGATTAGTGATCACATCCTCATGATTATCTGGGTCGTGAAGATCTTTTCTGTACAGTTCTTCTGTGTATTCTTGCCACCTCTTCTTAATATCTTCTGCTTCTGTTAGGTCCATACCATTTCTGTCCTTTATCGAGCCCATTTTTGCATGAAATATACCCTTGGTATCTCTAATTTTCTTGAAGAGATCTCTAGTCTTTCCCATTCTTTTGTTTTCCTCTATTTCTTTGCACTGATCGCTGAAGAAGGCTTTCTTATCTCTTCTTGCTCTTCTTTGGAACTCTGCATTCAGATGTTTATATCCTTCCTTTTCTCCTTTGCTTTTCACCTCTCGTCTTTTCACAGCTATTTGTAAGCCTTCTCCAGACAGCCATTTTGCTTTTTTGCATTTCTTTTCCATGGGGGTGGTCTTGATCCCTGTCTCCTGTAGAGTGTCATGAACCTCAGTCCATAGTTCATCAGGCACTCTATCTATCAGATCTAGGCCTTTAAATATATTTCTCACTTCCACTGTACAATCATAAGGGATTTGATTTAGGTCATACCTGAATGGTCTAGCAGTTTTCCCTACTTTCTTCAATTTAATTCTGAATTTGGAAAGAAGGAGTTCATGATCTGAGCCACAGTCAGCTCCTGGTCTTGTGTTTTTTTGACTGTATAGAGCTTCTCCATCTTTTGCTGCAAAGAATATAATCAATCTGATTTCGGTGTTGACCATCTGGTGATGTCCATGTGTAGAGTCTTCTCTTGTGTTGTTGGAAGACAGTGTTTGCTATAACCAATGCATTTCCTTGGCAAAACTCTATTAGTCTTTGCCCTGCTTCATTCTGCATTCCAAGGCCAAATTTGCCTGTTATTCTAGTGTTTCTTGACTTCCTACTTTTGCATTCAAGTCCCCTATAATGAAAAGGACATCTTTTTCGGGTGTTAGTTCTAAAAGGTCTTGTAGGTCTTCATAGAACCGTTCAATTTCAGCTTCTTCAGCGTTACTGGTTGGGGCATAGACTTGGATAACTGTGATATTGAATGGTTTGCCTTGGAAATGAACAGAGATCATTCTGTCATTTTTGAGATTGCATCCAAGTACTGCATTTCAGACTCTTTTGTTGACCATGATGGCTACTCCATTTCTTCTGAGGGATTCCTGCCCGCAGTAGTAGATATAATGGTCATCTGAGTTAAATTCACCCATTCCAGTCTATTTTAGTCTGCTGATTCCTAGAATGTCGACGTTCACTCTTGCCATCTCTTGTTTGACCACTTCCAATTGATCCATGGACCTGACATTCCAGGTTCTTATGCAATATTGCTCTTTACAGCATCAGACCTTGCTTCTATCACCAGTCACATCCACAGCTGGGTATTGTTTTTGCTTTGGCTCCATCCCTTCATTCTTTCTAGAGTTATTTCTCCACTGATCTCCAGTAGCATATTGGGCACCTACTGACCTGGGGAGTTCCTCTTTCAGTATCCTATCATTTTGTCTTTTCATACTGCTCATGGGGTTAGATAGCCAATGGGAATTTGCTGTATGGCTCAGACAACTCAAACAGGGACTTGGTATCATTCTAGATGGCTGGGATGGGGCAGGAGATGGGAGGGAGGTTCAAAGGGAGGGGATATATGTATATGTATGGCTGATTCGTGTTGAGGTTTGACAGGAAACAAAATTCTGTAAAGCAATTATCTTTCAAGAAAAAAAATTTAAAAAAAAAAGACTGCTGGGAGAAATATCAACAACCTCAGATATGCAGATGATACCACTCTAATGGCAGAAAGTGAAGAGGAACTAAAGAGCCTCTTGATGAGGGTGCAAGGGGAGAGTGAAAAACCCAACTTAGAACTCAGCATTAAGAAAAGATCATGGAATCTGGGCCCATCACTTCACTGCAAATAGAAGGAGGAAAAGTGGGAGCAGTGACATATTGGGCTCCATAGTCTCTGCTGACAGTGACTGCAGCCATAAGATCAAAAGATGTTTGCTCCTTGGAAAGGAAGCTATGACAAACCAAGATAGCATATTAAAAAGCAGAGACACTGTGTCAACAAAGGTCAGTCTAGTCAAAGCTATGGTTTTTCCAGTAGTCAGATATGGATATGAGAGTTGGACCATAAAGAAGGCTGAGTGCTGAAGAACAGATGCTTTTGAATTGTTTTACTGGAGAAGACTCTTGAGTGTCCCTTGGACTACAAGGAGGTCAAACCATTCAATCCTAAAGGAAATCATCCCTGAATATTCATTGGAAGGGCTAATGTTGAAGTTCCAATACTTTGGCCACCTGACGTGAAGAACCGACTCATTGGAAAAGACCCTGATTCTGGGAAAGACTGAGGGCAGGAGGAGAAGGGGGCAAGAGAAGATGAGAAGGTTAGCATCACTGACTCAATGGACATGAATCTAAGCAAACTCCAGGAGATAGTGAAGGGCAGGGAAGCCTGGTGTGCTGCAGTCCATGGGGTCCCAAAGAGTCAGACATGACTTAGGGACTGAACAATAGCAGTAACATCTGTGGTTTCCTTTTCATCCTCTAAATGCTTTTTGATTATCAGAAGTTCTTAAATTTAACATTATCCAGTTTATCAATATATTCCTTGACAGTTGGTGCATCTATGTTATTTTCCATTAACAGTTCTGCTTTTTTATTCTTCTTGTTTAGATTTATAATCCAAATAAAACTGATTTCTGTGCAAGACAGGAGCTATTTTTAGTATAATATGGCTAGATAATGACTAAGCATGATTTTTGAAAACATAATCATTTTTCACTTATCTACAAAACAGAACTGTAGTGTTGGAGAAGACTCTTGAGAGTCCCTTGGACTGCAAGGAGATCCAACCAGTCCATTCTGAAGGAGATCAGCCCTGGGATTTCTTTGGAAGGAATGATGCTGAAGCTGAAACTCCAGTATTTTGGCCACCTCATGAGAAGAGTTGACTCATTGGAAAAGACTCTGATGCTGGGAGGGATTGGGGGCAGGAGGAGAAGGGGACGATAGAGGATGAGATGGCTGGATGGCATCACTGGCTCGATGGATGTGAGTCTGAGTGAACTCTGGGAGTTGGTGATGGACTGGGAGGCCTGGTGTGTTGCGATTCATGGGATCACAAAGAGTCGGACATGACTGAGTGACTGAAATGAACTGAACTGAACAAAACAGAAATAGAGTTACAGATGTAGAAGACAAACTTATGGTTACTAGGGGTAAGTTGAGGGAGGGATAAATTGGGAGGTTGGGAATGATAAACATATTCTACTATATGTAAAACAGATAATTAATAAAGACCTGCTGTATAGTACAGGGAACTCTATTCGATACTCTGTAAAGACCCATATGGGGGAAAAAAAAACTTTTAAAAAAGTTGATATATGTAAATGGTAACAGTATACCTAATTCAGCACTGTACAGCAGAAATTAATAGAACATTGCAAATCAACTATATGCCAATAATTTTTTTTAAATGAAAAACAAGAAAAGTTAATCATTTTTCATGTGTGAAGTCCATAAACACAAGGCTCTGCTTCTTGGCTCTCTGTTCTATTTCACTGGCCTATTTGCTTCCCTCTGTATCAAAACCATGTGCTTTTAATTACTCTAAGTTTATAATTTGTCTTTTTATCTGTAGAGAATATCTACTGTACCCTCTTGTTCAAACGTGACATTGTCATTCTTAGCTGTTTGCTATACCATGTAAATTATGGAATCAATTTGCTAAATTCCATAAAAATACTATTGGGATTTTGATCAGTTCAGTTCATTTCAGTTGCTAGGTCGTGTCCGACTCTTTGTGACCCCATGGACTGCATCACGCAGACCTCCCTCTCTATCACCAACTACTGGAGACTACTCAAACTCATGTCCATCCAACCATCTCATCCTCTGTCGTCCCCTTCTCTTCCCACCTTCAATCTTTCCCAGCATCAGGGTCTTTTCAAATGAGTCAGCTCTTTGCATCAGGTGGCCAAAGTATTGGAGTTTCAGCTTCAACATCAGTCCTTTCAATGAATATTCTGGACTGATTTCCTTTAGGTTGGATTAGTTAGATCTCCTTGCAGTCCAAAAGACTCTCAAGAGTCTTGTCCCACACCACAGTTCAAAAGCATCAATTCTTTGGTGCTAAGCTTTCTGTATAGTCCAACTTTTACATCCATACATGACTACTGGAAAAACCATACAATTGACCAGATGGACTTTTGTTGCCAAAGTAATATCTCTGCTTTTTAATATGCTGTCTAGATTGGTCATAACTTTCCTTCGAAGGAGTAAGCATCTCTTAATTACATGGCCACAGTCACCATCTGTAGTGATTTTGGAGCCCCCCAAAATAAAGTCTGCCTCTGTTTCCACTGTTTCTCCATCTATTTGTCATGAAGTGATGGGGCCAGGTGCCATGATCTTTGTTTTTTGAATGTTGAGCCTTAAGCCAACTTTTTCACTCTCCTCTTTCACTTTCATCAAGAGGCTTTTGAGTTCCTCTTCACTTTCTGCCATAAGGGTGGTATCATCTGCATAGGTTATTGATATTTCTCTTGGCAATCTTGATTCCAGCTTGTGCTTCTTCCAGGCCAATGTTTCTCATGATGTACTCTGCATATAAATTAATAAGCAGGGTAACAATATACAGCCTTGATGTACTCCTTTTCCTATTTGGAACCAGTCTGTTCTTTCATGTCCAGTTCTAACTGTTGCTTCCTGACCTGCATACAGATTTCTCAGGAGGCAGGTCAGGTGGTCTGCTATTCCCATCTCTTTCAGAATTTTCCACTGTTTACTGTGATCCACACGGTCAAAGGCTTTGGCATAATCAATAAAGCAGAAATAGATGTTTTTCTGGAACTCTCATGCTTTTTCAATGATCCAGCAGATGTTGGCATTTTGATCTCTGGTTCCTCTGCCTTTTCTAAAACCAGCTTGAACATCTGGAATTTCACAGTTCACATATCATTGAAGCCTGCTGCTGCTTCTGCTAAGTCGTTTCAGTCTTGTCCAACTCTGTGAGACCCCAGAGATGGCAGCCCACCAGGCTCCTCCATCCCTGGGATTCTCCAGGCAAGAACACTGGAGTGGATTGCCATTTCCTTCTCCAATGCATGAAAGTGAAAAGTGAAAGTGAAGTTGCTCAGTCATGTCTGACTGGCAGTGACCCCATGGACTGCAACCCACCAGGCTCCCCCATCCATGGGAGTTTCCAGGCAAGTTTCCAGGCATATCTGTATATTTTATACAGAAATTTGTACAAGCAATGTTTTATATATTCATGTGTGTGTATATAGTCTTCAAGGTGTATAAGATTTAAGATTCCTGGGCCTAATGTGTGGACATTTCACTAGTTTTTCTTTTTTTTTTTCTATTTGTTTTCATGTTGGTATCCAAAGTTTCACTGCTATCGTCACTATATAGATGTGCTAGTCTTTCTTGTGCTAAGTATTATAACAATAATTTGAAAATCTGATTTCATATATGTAAGATGACACCATTAGGTTGCTTTAATTTACACTTCTCTAATACAAAGGATAAGCAATTTTTTCTATTTGTATATTATTTGTTGGAGATGTGGGTTTGACCCCTGGATTGGGAAGATCCCCTGGAGAAGGAAAAGGCAATCCACTTCAGTATTCTTGCCTGGCAAATCCCATGGGCAGAGGAGCCTGCTGGGCTACAATACACGGGGTCACAGAGAGTTGTATACAATTTAGTGACTAAACAGCAACAACACATACTAATTGTTGCTCATCTGTGGATTTTTTGAAATCTAAAAAAGTCATCAAAAATATGACTTCAACAAGTCAGTCATATCTATCATCAAAACGATTGCTTTAGAAGAATTATTGATATTATTAATGAATAATGACATAGTCAACAATATGACACCTTTAGTGAATCCTTTTTTGATATCCCCTCTTCGACATGACAAACTTCTCAGTAATAGTCATTAAATAAAATTAATAATGGTCAAAAACAGGAGGAGAGATATTGTTCAGATATCTCCCAGATCTCAGAATTTTATTTCTACCAGGTTTAAAGTCAGTTACAAGATTGGATGTTCATTTTTTTGTCCCAACATCCAAAGTCTACAGACAAAAACAATTATTTCAATTGGAAAACACTGGCATCTTTTTTTTTTTTCAGTGTTTGGTAAGGATTTATAAAATCATGAAGTTGTCAAGTATCAACTGCTTCCTTTGCTCTTTTCTCCTCTTTGAACTGTAGAGAAAGGTTCATATTTATTCTAAAAAAAATTCACTTCCTTTCTTAACTGGATTAACTCTCTTCATCTGGAAATAGTATTGACCAAGCAGAAATATCAAAGTAGATTAAAATATCATTCACTGTCTCTTCTTCATCAAAGTCTTGGCTTTACTAGTATAATTTTCTTCTCTACTAAAAAAAAAAAAATCCTGTCAGTGTTGACACTTACTAACATTTCCTTTCTCTTCCACATTGTCAGTGCTTATAGTAAATGATTCATTATTGTCTTTCATCCCTTTGTCATCTGAATCTTGTGCTGTTTCTCGTATGCATGCTTTGGATGTGCCAGCTTGCACTCCTCACAATTTTCATAAAGTCTAGGCAATGTTAAAGGCATTACACACTTCAAAACAGATCCAGACACTGCTGAAATTGCCTCTTTTGCTTCTTGAGCTCCACTGAGTTGTTACCCTTTCATGTTGGTATTGGTTTTGACTTCAAATTACTTTATAAAATTCACAAAAAATTAAGCAGTTTCTAATTTTAGAACAATTTTCCAAATGACTGAAAGGTGCTTCAAATTCCTATAGGACAAAGGTGTAGAATTCAATAACTTTTATATCAACCTAGTAGTTTTAATTTTGATGTCTTTCATCAGAATTTTATGCAAAATACTTTATGGAAATAACTGTCTAATAATTAGTTACTGAAATTTAATGACCAAAATATCAGAAGAAGGGTCAGTTTATACAATGACCAAATTGTACCACTAGAACAATATTTTCTTGATTTGTTCTTTAGATTAAAAGCAAAAAGTTAAAGTGGAATATATTCCAATTTTTAAAATATTTTCCAGGATCATTAAAAATTTAACATATGAACTAAAATTTGTACTTTGGAAAGAAAAATATCTCACCTCAGTTTTCACTCTGTTCCACTGTTTAAATTTTAAACAAATAACAACTCCATGTAGTCAAGTAGAATAACAAAATTGAAGTAACTATACTGTTTCTTCATTTTTACAATTACAATGCTATTATTGCTTATTTCAAATACAGTTTAAATCCAGGAATGTATTGTTATACAAGGATTGCAGATGAATAGTACACAGAGTACACACTCAAATTATTCAAAGTTTATTAAGTTATACTTGGAATGAATACATATACCTGAGTCTGACTGTGTTTATTAAGTTATGCTGGGAATGAATACATATACCTCAGTCTGACTGAGGCTTAAGCATACAACTGGAAGTACTCCATATTAACTTCTTTATGGAATAAAATTTTTATTAAAAATTAAGTTTTAAATGTGCTAATTAAAGTCTAAAATATAAATTATTAAAAATCAACATTAACCATAGCAGTTATCTAGCTGGACAAACAAGGAATTCTGGGAGAAATATTTACCATGGATGTTCTTTAAAATTGCTAGCACATGGTGATAATATAAAGCAGATAAACTTTGAATAAGTTTTATTTCAGTTACAAATTATCTTTAGAACAATGTCTCCATTACTGGCTGTACCCAGGGTGGACTATTCTCCATGCCCCATCCCAGGTATGCCACTAATAACAAGTAACACATGAATCACTATTTGAACTCATGTTTCTATTTCTTCAACTATGGCTTTCTACACCCCTGTCTCTCTGCTATCCACCTAGGTCCCAGGTACATGTATGATTCCACAGGCCCCCACAGGTCTCTTCATCTCTCTCCCTTCCAAAAAAAATTCTCTATGTTCTTCAACTGGATACTTCATCTTCAAGTTCACTGACTCTTGTATTATCTCCATTAAAACCCATCTAGCGAATTTTTAATATTTCAAGTACTGCCTTTTTCAGTTCTATTTAGTTCCCCTTTTGTTCCTCTGCTAAGGATTTTCTATCATTGCATTCACTATGAGAAGATTTTCATTTACTTTTTATTTACTTTTTTAAATAGAGTTATAATCATTGCTATAATGTCTATTAATTCTGACATCTGGGTCATGTCAGAATTGGTCTCCCCTAATTGTTTTTCTCCTTGAGAACTGGTCAGGTTTTCCTGTTTCTTCTTTGTTTATCTTCTTTGGACACTGTGAATATGTTGTAGACATTAGATTCTTTCATATTCCTCTGAAGACCCTGACTTTGGATTTGTGTGTTTTAGCAGATATTTCTTGACTGGACTTGTACTGGAAACTCTGTGGCAAATGGTACCTCAAATTATCTCAACTCAGCTCTTTTTCCTTTCACTGGCTGTTTCAGATCCACTCTCAAATGTGTATCTCAAGGAGGAACCACCAGAGATTAAGCTAGAAATTATCCATAGCTTTAGCAGTACTCTACTTTTGGATTTCTCTTTTTCAGAATGTCTGCCCTTACTTTCCAATAACTGTGATTATTTCAAATTCTGTACTCTGGTTAATTATTCAAGCCAACAAAATTGTAGATTTTTTTCTATCAGAGTTCTAGATGTCCTGCACAGTGCTGCTTGGGGCCTGTCTTTGCAAAAGTCATAAAAATATGAAACTCACTTAGCACCATCTCTTTCTTCCAAGCATCGTATCCTCTCCAGAGTCTGTCTGTTTTTGATCCATCTTCAGAGCGTTTGATAGACTTTACAATTTTTTTTTTCCCAGAGCTTATATGTACTATCTCTGAAAGAATTTTTCCAATAGGAGCTACCTGGCCACAAAAACTCACATTTTTCATTGAGGATTTCTATTTTCTTCTTACCTTACTCTCCTCTTTTAGCATCATTTTACTTTTTTGCTATCCTGTGCCAGAAAATGCTTTGGTTTAAGTTATGCATTTGAATTAGAGATAGCTTCATCATTGGTGCTAGGGTACCAAGGCTGGTGGATTAGTTTGTTAGGGCTGCTATAACAAAATACGACAGACTTACTTTTGCACAGTTCTCAAGTCTAAAATCAGGTGTCAGCAGGTTTGGTTTCTTCTGAGGACTGTCGCCTCAACTTGCAGATGGCCATCTCACTTCACTTGCAGACAGCCCCTCACATGGCCTTCTGTGTACATGCATCCCTGACATTTATGTATTCTAATCTCTTTTCATAAGGACACCAGTATACCTAGATTAGAGCCCACCCCAATGGCCTCATTTTTAACTTAATTATTACCCTTTCAAAGACCTTAATTCTGTATCTGGTTACATTCTGAGGTATTGGGGTTATGGTTTCAACATATGAATTGGGTAGAATGGGGAGGGACACAAATTCAGCTCATAATAGCCTGCCATCTCTTCTTCCTATAATTTTTATTTTGGGGTGCTTTTCAAAAAATACTTTCACATAGTATGTTTAACCACATAGTGTACATTTTACCTAGAAGAGCCCCACAGCCAGTTGGTTTCCTTACTGCATGAGGACCTCCAAGTAGTTCTTGACATGTCTCCATTGTACTTTTGCCTAGCTTTTCTTTTCTCATCTTCCTTCCAAACATATTCCATTAATATTGTAAGTTTTACTAAAGGCAAAAGCCTCAAACTAGATATTTTCAATCTAAGGGGCTTGGCTCAATGCATCATTAATTCTGTGATAATAGCTTGAACACGGTTTCCAAATCATGAAAGAGATACATTAAACCGTGATAGTCAAAATTTGACCAAGAGTTAAGAACCTTTGTTCTGGTCAATTGGGCCAGAAGTTAACATCCTTGCTCTATGGAATTAAGCTAGAAATGGTAATAAAGAAGAGGAAGAATAACAACATAACATTTCAGGTTATTCCAATTTTAAATTATTGAGATTCAATGTTACTCTGCTCCTATAGGACAAACTCTAAACCCCTTGAGCTTGGTATTTAAGTCTTACTACAAATTAAACTATATTTACTTTTCATATGTTATCTTTAAACAGAAAAATTCAACTCAAGCTAGTCTAGATTACTGCTTCTTCAGATTTACTTCATCCTTGCTTATACTGTGTCTTCAGTCTCTAATATTCCTCTTTATTCTCTCCATATACTGGAAATCCTCCTTCATGCTTCATAGTACCCATAAAATCCTATATCATCCATTGTGATTTTTCTGATTATTTCAGTCCACAGTAGAATGTACCTCACTCTATCACTTACTACACCTCTATGAAGCTGAGGTCTTCATTTACATAAGAAGGATTACTGAACGAAGTTCACAGCGCAGTGGACATGGCTGTGGAGTCCTGAGCTCATCCTGTTCCAGCCTCCAGTGGCAACCAGCAGTGATGGCAGCAGCAGGAGGCAGAAGGGAAGCAGGAGCCACTGAGATGAGGAGGTGCACATATGCCTGTGGACTGTGGACGTAACAGGAGAGTTCCCAGACAAGATGATAGAGTACAAGGACCTGAGCTAACTTCTTTTCACAAAACCACCAAACTCACAACTAACCGCTGAACAACCATTGACATTTTAAAAAAAAAAAAAAAAAAGGTATTATACTTTCAAAAACAAATGAAGCCACAAGATGTTAGGAGGTACATTCATGATAATCAAATTCCAGACCCACAAACTGGAAAATAATTATATCTCAGAGGTTCTCCCGCAGGAGAATTCTGATCCCCAGGTCAAGCTCCTCAGTTCGTGGGTATGGCATCAGGAGAAGTCCCCAAAGCATTTAGCTTTGAAGGGGTTTATCACAGGAACTTCACAGGACTAAGGGAAATAGAAACACCACTACTGGAGGGCACACAGAGGTTTCAAGCACACTGGAAGGGACCCAGGGGAAAAAGCAGTGACTTCATAAAAGCCTGGCCAAACCTACCTGCAGGACTTAGAGGGTCTTCTGGAGATGTAGGGGGTGGCTGTGGATCACTTCAGGGACAAAAACACTTGTGGTGGATGTACTGGGGAGCACTCATTGGCAAAAGTGATCCTGGAGGCCGACATTTTAAAGCCAAGACCTGGTCCCAACCAACAGCCCAGAGACTCCAGTGCTGTGATGCCTCAGGCGAGACAACCAATAAGGCAGGAACACAGCTCCACCGATCTGGAGACAGGCTACCTAAAGTACTCCTTAGCCCACAGCTGCCTTTAAACACACTCCTTGACACAGTCCTGTCCACCAAAGGGACAAAACTCAGTTCCATCCACCAATGGGCAAGCATCAGGCCCTCCCAATAGGAAGCCTACACTAGCCTTTTAGACCAGCCTCACCCACCAGGGGGCAGACACTAGAAGCTAAAGGAACTTGCTATCTGCCACCATAATTCTGCTACCTGTGAGACCTCAAACACAGAAAGTTAACAAAAATAAGACAGCAGAGGAATATATTCTAAATAAAGGAACAGGATAAAATCCCAGAAGAAGAACCAAGTGAAGTAGAGATAGGTAATGTAGCTAAAAAAGGATAATAAAGATGATCCAAGATCTCAGAAAAAGAATGGAGGTACAGACCAAGTAGATACAAGAAATATTTAACAAACAGCCAGAAAATTTAAAAGACAGAGATGAAAAATGCAATAACTGAAATGAAAAATACACTGGAAGCAATCAGCATCACAATAAATGATGCAGAAGAATAGATAAGTGAGTAGTCTCAGAATGGTGGACATAGAATGGTAGAAATCACTGCAAAAGAACAGAATAAAGGAATCAAAAGAAATGAGGACAATTTAACAGACCTCTTGGACAACATTAAAGGGATCTACATTTGCATTATAGGAGTCCCAGAAGGAAAAGAGAGAGAGAAAGGAGCTGAGAAAATATTTGAAGAGGTAGAAGGAGAGGGAGAGGGAGAGGGTGGGATGATTTGGGAGAATAGCATTGAAATATGTATACTATCATGTAAGAAATGAATTGCCAGTCTATGTTCAAAAAAAAAAAAAAAAGAGGTAATAGCTGAAAATTTCCTTACAGTCCCATACAGGATAAACCCGAGGAGGAACATGCTGAGACACATTAATAAAATTTACAAAAATTAAAGACAAAGACAGAGAAGGCAATGGCACCCCATTCCAGTGCTCTTGCCTGGAAAATCCCATGGATGGAGGAGCCTGGTAGGCTACAGTCCATGGGGTCGTGAAGAGTCAGACACGACTGAGCGGCTTCACTTTCACTTTTCACTTTCACGCATTGGAGAAGGAAATGGCAACCCACTGCAGTGTTCTTGCCTGGAGAATCCCAGGAAGGAGGGAGCCTGGTGGACTTCCGTCTATGGGGTCGCACAGAGTCGGACACGACTGAAGCGACTTAGCAACAGTAGCAGCAAAGACAAAGAAAAAATATTGAGTGACAAGGGAACAGTAATAAGTAATATACAAGGGAATCCTTACAGGTTATCAGCTAATTTTTCAGCAGAAACTCTGCAGGCCAGAGGGAGTGGCATGAGATATTAAAGTGATGAAAGGGAAAAACTTACAACCAAGAATACTCTACCCAACAAGACTCAGGCTCAGAATCAACAGAGAAATCGAAAGCTTTACAGACCACCAAAAACTGATACAATTCAGCACCACTAAACCATCTTTATAACAAATACTTACAGGAATTTCTCAAGAAGGAAGAGAAAAGGCCACAACTAGAAATAAAAAAATTACAAATGAGAAAGCTCACCAGTAAAGGCAAGCATACAGTAAAGGTAGGAAATCATTCATATACAAATAAGACATCAAAACCAACAATTGTAAAAACAGAGGACTACAAATTGAGGATATTGGAAATGCATCTGAAATTAAGAGACCAGCAACTTAAAACAACCTTGTACATATACAGACTGCTAAACCAAAATCTCATGGTAACTGCAAACCAAAAATCTACAATTGATACGCACACACACACACACACAAAAATCCAAACATAATACTAAAGATAGTCATCAAATCACAAGAGAACAAAAGAGGAAAGGAAGGAAAAATATCTACAAAAACCATCCCAAAATAATTAACCAAATGGCAATAAGAACATGCATATTGGTAATTACCTTAATTTTAAATGGATTAAATGCTCCAACCAAAAGTCACAGATTGGATGAATGGATACAAAAACAAGACCCATAAATATGCTGTCTACAAGAAACCCACTTCAGACCTAGGGACACATACAAAGAAAAAGTTCAGGGATGGGAAAAGATATACAATGTAAATGGAAATCAAAAGAAAGCTGGAGCAGCAATACTTGTATCAGACAAAATAGACGTTAAAATAAAGACTGTTATAAGATTTCTTTCATCAGTGTTTTATAGTTTTCTATATA
The DNA here is from genome assembly GCA_006410675.1 of Oreotragus oreotragus. NCBI lineage: Eukaryota > Metazoa > Chordata > Mammalia > Artiodactyla > Bovidae > Oreotragus > Oreotragus oreotragus. The sequence goes on along the minus strand of SJYX01006694.1, from coordinate 385,323 downwards.
TAGGTCTTTAGTTTCTTTGGGTAGATATATTCCCAAGTATTTTATTCTTCTCATTGCAATGGTGAATGGAATTGTTTCCTTAATTTCTGTTTTCTCATTATTAGTGTATAGGAATGCAAGGGATTTCTGTGTGTTGATTTTATATCCTGCAATTTTACTATATTCATTGATAAGCTCTAGTAATTTTCTGGTGGAGTCTTTAGGGTTTTCTATGTAGAGGATCATGTCATCTGCAAACAGTGAGAGTTTTACTTCTTCTTTTCCAATTTGGATTTCTTTTATTTCTTTTTCTGCTCTGATTGCTGTGGCCAAAACTTCCAGAACTATGTTGAACAGTAGAGGTGAAAGTGGGCACCCTTGTCTTGTTCCTGATTTTAGGGGAAATGTTTTCAATTTTTCACCATTGAGGATAATGTTTGCTGAGGGTTTGTCATATATAGCTTTTATTATGTTGAGGTATGTTCCTTCTATCCCTGCTTTCTGGAG
>SJYX01006694.1:321120-362103 GCA_006410675.1 Oreotragus oreotragus | reverse complement strand
TCTGCTTTTGAATATGCTATCTAGGTTGGTCATAACTTTCCTTCCGAGGAGTAAGCGTCCTTTAATGTGTATGGAAGTACTTAATTCCACTGTACTGATAGCATACTTAAGTTAATTTTAGAATTTTGCCAAACACCATGCAGTCACTGAGTTACCCACTAAATTGTAAACAGTCTTAAAGTTCTATCTACCTTGAACAATAAAAGTAATGAAAACAATGAAAAATAAAACTTCAGCTTAAAAATATAAGCTAGGATAGTTTGAGGTCCTTCAGAAGAATGATACTGAAGGCTATAATTAGGATTTCATATAGTTATTAGTGGTTCAGACTGATTATTAGAGATATGACAGTGTGCAGATCACTAAGCTTTGGAAAATGAAATATGTTTGACAAATAGAAAATGTATTTCCATGATATTTAACTTTAAAACAACTGGCTAAAACCCTTCAGTGTAATGCTGCCAGTACAATGATGATGCTCAAAGCAACAGAATAAAGGATTGAATGAGCCTTTTGCAATAACTTTCTCCTTCTTAATTGCAGTCTAGTATAGGATGGATATAAAAAGTGGGGGTAAAGGAGTAACCATAGAAGAAGTGGACTCCTTCTGCCATGTAACTTCATCGAATCATAGCTGTCTTTGAAGCTGAATTAGCATTCTTACCTCTGCAGTTATTGTTGCATTTATTCAACTAGCTATTAATAGAACAGTTTTGGTTCCAGGATTTCATAGATAGAAATGCTTTTAAGAACTTAGATCTGGAGGGATGATGTGGGGTGGGAGGTGGGAGGGGGGTTCATGTTTGGGAGTTCGTGTAAAAAAATAAATAAATACAAACAAAAAAAAATACACTTTTCAAATATATATATATATATAAAAAAAGAAAGTTATGGGAAAGTGAAAAGCAAAGCAAATAGATAACACAGAGAACAAAGCTTTAGTTTTTGTACTATGACCTTGTTAAGAGAGCTAAGGAAAGCACCAGGATGTCCTTCTTACCTTTGAAAACTTCAAGAGAAATTAAATAAGGCAGAACTAATGGGGCAGACACCCTTGTGGACTGTGCTACACCCCCAAATCTGATTAGGAAGCATTATGGACCGAGGAGCCTGGTGGGCTACAGTCCACGCGGTCGCAAAGAGTCAAACACAACTGAGCAACTTCACTTTCACTTTTCACTTTCATGCATTGGAGAAGGAAATGGCAACCCACTCCAGTGTTCTTGCCTGGAGAATCCCAGGGACGGGGGAGCCTGGTGGGCTGCCATCTATAGGGTCACACAGAGTCGGACACAACTAAAGCAACTTAGCAGCAGCAGCAGCATGCCAGCTGCCAAGAGTTCTGTTTATTTCCTATCCTTGGAATGCAAGGAGATCAAACCAGTCCATCCTATAGGATATCAACCCTGAATGTTCATCAGAAGGAGTGTTGCTGAAGCTGAAGCTCCAATACTTTGGCCACCTGATGCAAGGAGCTACCTCATTGGAAAAGATCCTGATGCTGGGAAAAATTGAAGGCAAAAGGAGAAGGGAGTTACAGGGGATGAGATTGTTAGACAGCATCATTGATTCAATAGACATGAATCTGAGAAACTCTGAGAGATATTGGAGGACATAGGAGGCTGGTGTGCTGCATAACCATGGGGTTCTAAAGAGTCAGACATGACTTAACAACTGAACAACAACTTTAAAATGTGTTTTGAGAATGGGCTAAAATGCCCATCAAATAACCTTTACCTACTTTCATCTGGTAAGAGTGTTAGAAGCATATTTTAGAAACATATTCACCAAAACACAATTATATGGACTACTTTTATTGGTTATCATTCAACTTTAAAGTGGCTTTTTAAAGCCCTGTTTAATATCGATACACTATACTGAATGAGCTTAAATGCAATTGTAATGAGAGCACTGACACAATAAATTAGTTAAGTCTCAATACCAGAATTCACTATCTTTATTCTAGCCAGATCTATACAGTGAATTAGGTCTGAATAACAAACAGGTTCGTCACTGTCCCCAGTTATCTTAGATAATTGTATCAGGTATGCTAAATGACAATTATAACTAATGCCAATAGTAATACCTACCATTCATTCTAGCAAGCACTCTAAAATTATCTCTAATTCTTATAACAACCCTGCAAATTTCTATTACCCATTTTACAGAGAAGAGTACTGAAACACAGACATGTGGGATTCCTTGACCAAAGTCACATAGCTTGTAAACTTTCTATACTACTCTCATCATCTCCTACTAAAATTTCCTGAGTAAAATCATAACCTAAATAGGATTTGTGTACATGTACCATTAGGTAGAGCTGGTGATCTAATATACAGCATAAGCTCTGACTTCATCACCCTTGGATAAGTTGAGGATCCATCAGCTGCACCATTAGGGCTCAGCAGAAATGTAGATAAGGAGGTGGCAAAACTTTGGCAGCTGAAACCTTTTCTAAAGCACTAAACATATATAAAGTAGAGTCCAAAGAGAAATATACTTAAGTTCTAAGATTATGGTTTCATAGGCTCTGATGATCTTACAGATTCTTAAATTCTCCTGAAGCAAGCAAGACCATAGGCTACTACCTCTCCAGTCTATAAAGAGATATTAAGGTCCATATTGTCATTAAAACTCACAGGAACACTTATCATGAAGTGTATAATTTGAGACTGAAGTTGATCCAAATGCTTAGTTATCTAAGACTTAACTATTACACTTAAAGTATGGTCAGTAGACCAGCAGCCTCAGCATCACCTAGGAACTTACTAGAAACGCAGAAATCTTAAGGCCTATCCTGGAACCATGGAATCAGAACCTATATTTTAAAAAGATCTTCAGTTTATTTACAGGTACATTAAACTTTGAGAAGCATTACTCTTAGAGGCACTGCTTACATGAAGAGCCTAAAATGCTGAATTCTGAACTAAACAGTTTATCTGGCAGGAAAGTGCAGTTGAAATGTTTTTTATCATATAGGTACAGGAACTGCTAAAAGGGAAAAGAGACATTTTTATTAAATTTAATCCCTGAAGAGTGTCCTGATTCACATTTTATAAGGATCAACACATTTTAAATAATCCAAGCATTAGAAGGTCTAAATTTTACAGCCTAAATATAGTCTCAAAATGATTTGTAGAGTATTCATGGAAGGGCAATAAGTCTTGCTTCATTGGTCTCATGTCTGACCCTCAATTTTCTGATTTTCTTGGGATTTAAATTTCATTAGCAGTGTTATAGTTAAAAATATATTCAGGTCTTTGCATGACCTTTTCTCAAAGAATATAAATTTACCCAAGCACCAAGAAATCATGTTTTATGGATTAAAGTGATATGATAGCTTCAAAACACCAAGAATCCACATTGTATGGATTAAGTAAAGTGATGCGATAACTATAAGTTGAACAAGGTGGTAAAAAGGTGAGCTCTTTCACAGAATCTACCTGTCTGTAAGTATGAACAGCTGTCAAAATCATTAAGGCCAGCCCAGTCATAGTGCTAACCTAGGAATGACCATCCTGAGGACCCTTGATGAGGCAATGCAGAGATGATCAAACAGAAGTAAATGATCAATCCTCTAACAGTTCACCAACTATAGGAGATGAAATCATACATATGAATCTGTTGAGAAAAAATGGTATAAGATAGTAAAAATCTTCACCACATTATAAAAGGATAAAAGTATGATGGGAAGATCAGAAGAAGGAAAAAAAAGGGCAAGAAGTGAAGAGAAAAAAAAAGAGAGAAAGAAAGGAAGAGGAAGGAAGGAGAAAACAAAGGAATAAAGATACATGTGATTACTTTGAGCTGGATACTGTGGTGGGCCCTTCATTACATCTCAAATAACTACAGATGATACAATTGAGACCTAGAGTTTTAATTATTTTCCCAAGGTCAAACAGCTAATGTGTCCTAGTAGAGAATAGCTCGGAGAAGGCAATGGCACCCCACTCCAGTACTCTTGCCTGGAAAATCCCATGGATGGAGGAGCCTGATGAGCTGCCGTCTATGGGGTCGCACAGAGTCAGACACAACTGAAGCGACTTAGCAGCAGCAGCAGCAGAGAATAGTTACTGAGTTCTAGTATTTTAATCTAAATTTGCAATAGTACCTTGACAGCATGGTTCTAATGTGTACTGATTATAGAGTTACAGAAACCCTGCATTTTTCAAACTGAAAAGAACCTTACAGCAGAGCATTAAAAATAGGCTCCTAGAATTCAAGTGACTAGTGGAATTAAAATGACCAACTGGTAGGGATGTGACTGAGACTGAGCAGTAGGCAGGCAGAAAAGAAAGCAAGCAAAAAAGAATCAGAGCTTTTCTAGAATATATCACTATGCACAGCAGGAGGTTATTTTGCAAAGAGCTTAATTGTTGAGCAACATGGTCACCACTCCGAGGGTCTGAGACAGTTTGCTCTGAAGTTCAAAACCCGGTTTCTGCATGATTGAAACCAACTTAGGATTCGCAAATGTCCAAAACTTAGCCATTCCTAAAACTTGTCCACAGGGAAATGGCTTAACAAAGTCAAATATGACTTCCTGTTTTAAAGAAATAAGGCTTAAACTGCTTGTTTAAAAGGCTTATTGAATTTCTTGGCCAAGATATCACTTAAAAAAAAAAAGACAATCTATTTTGATGATATAAGTGTAATTGAATCAGAACCATATGGATTGCATTCCCCCTTTTAGACTACACATGAAATAGAAATTAAGTGTTCATGCTTCTCAAAGTAATTAATGATTCAACTGATTAAATATGATACTGGCCTTAAGTACCATGCTGAGCTCACACTGGCTCCATTTTGCAGGAATCAAGATACTTGCTGAATCCCAGACTCAGCTGACACACATTCCTATTTATGTCTCATGCAAGTTTTCTTTTGTTTGCTCTAAATAAAACCTACTCTTTACTAAGAAACATGGGCAGCCTATTCACAATGCAACTGTTGTTTAGTTGCTAAGTCATGTCAGACTCTTCTGCGACCCCATGGACTGTAGCCTGCCAGGCTCTTCTGTCCATGGCATTTTCCAGGCAAGAAAACAAGAAAAAAGCCCTGGAGCGGGCTGCCATTTCCTTTTCCATTACAATGCAATGCTTCTGCTCAAATCCCTTTTCTTTTAGGTGTGCCCTAAAAGTGGGGGAGGAAGCACTGACTTTCTGCTCCAACTCCTGACTGGGTTGAGTTCTGGCAACGAAGGCAGAAGGCTGGATCCTGGGAAGCTTCAAGGAGGTGGGCACAGTATAACTAAAGTACCTCTCCACTCTCTACCATGCACAGGGTTATGGTTCCTGGAGAATAATATTCTCAGCCAACCTGCCTTAATGTATTTCTCAATCACCTCCCAGCCAATCCAGCTCAGAATCTTCACACCTGGCTTCTTACCTAGCTGATCTCAGAGGAATAAAAAGTGAGCACTTCTCTTGCAGGGCCATTATTTGATATTTTGATCACTTCTTTTGATAAAGGCAACACTATTTCCTGAACTCTGACCTCTTTGCCAGACACCACACAGAGCATTTTACTTACAACCACCCTGAAAGGTGAAGTAGGTGTTATTAACCTCATTGAATAGATGAGGAAACTAAGACTTGAAGAAGTGAAGTCAGGTACTCATAGCCACACAGCTGGGAAGCAGTAGAGCTGTGATTTAGACCCAGTTTTAAAATGACTTGAAAGCCTGCTTCCCTCTCTTTTAGGCATTGTTACAGACTCACCTCAGCCTTCAGTCCTAAATGGTCACTAGTCCAAGTGCTTTCTCACTGTAATTAATTCATTTTGGAAGTACAAGGAGGAACAAAGAGATGGGTTTGGCCACTGTTGCACATGTAGGACAACAGTCATCAGTTCTTACAGAACACCCTGCCCAAATCCCACCCAAAGAATCAAGATGCGATGGAAGTCATTCTTTTGGCACCTTCTCCAGCTTCTATAATTTCTGTGTATGATACTTTCTGCAAAATTCACAATTTTGAAAGAAAAGAAAGCAAAGATTTATGCATACATTATTGTATAGGTATAATATCTATTACTTCTAAAAGTTGTTCATTCATAAATCCTTATTGAGATAATACATGTTGAAATTTAATTATAGAATCTGATCTATTTATAAATATGCTTTCAAAATTTACAATATCTCACAGTTCAGTCACTCAGTCATGTTTAACTCTTTGTGACTCCATGGACTGCAGCATGTCAGGACTCCCTGTCCATCACCAACTCCTGGAGCTTGCTCAAACTCATGTCTATTGAATCGGTGATGCCATCCAACTATCTCATCCTCTGTCATCCCTTTCTCCTCCTGCCTTCAATCTTTCCCAGCATCAGGGTCTTTTCAATGAGTCAGTTCTTCGCATCACGTGGCCAAATTATTGGAGTTTCAGCTTCAACATCAGTCCTTTCAATGAATATTCAGGACTGATTTCCTTTAGTATTGACTAGTTGGATCTCTCTATAGTCCAAGGGACTCTCAAGAATCTTCTCCAGCACCACATTTAAAAAGCAGCAATTCTCATTACCATCTTTCTAAATTCCATATATATGTGTTAGTATACTGTATTGGTGTAATGAGGACCCTGCATGCAAGACAGCAAAAAAGATACAGATGTGTAGAGCGGACTTATGGACTCTGAGGGAGAAGGAGAGGGAGAGGGAGAGGGAGGGATGATTTGGGAGAATAGCATTGAAATATGTATACTATCATGTAAGAAATGAATTGCCAGTCTATGTTCAATGCAGGATGCAGGATGCTTGGGGCTGGTGTATGGGGATGATCTGGAGGGAAGATGTGGGGGGGGAGGTGGGAGGGGGGTTCATGTTTGGGAGTTCGTGTAAAAAAATAAATAAATACAAAAAAATTTAAAAAAATTAAAAAAAAAAAAAAGCAGCAATTCTTCAGCACTTAGCTTTCTTTATAGTTCAACTCTCACATCCATACATGACTACTGGAAAAACCATAGCTTTGATTCAGTTCAGTTCAGTCGCTCAGTTGTGTCCAACTCCTTGCGACCCCATGAACTGCAGCATGCCAGGCCTCCCTGTCCATCACCAACTCCCAGAGTTCACTCAAACTCATGTCCATTGAGTCGGTGATGCCATCCAGCCATATCATCCTCTGTCTTGCCCCTTTCCTCCTGTCCCCAATCCCTCCCAGCATCAAAGTCTTTTCCAATGCATCAGCTCTTGGCATGAGGTGGCCAAAGTACTGGAGTTTCAGCTTTAGCATCATTCCTTCCAAAGAAATCCCAGGGTTGATCTCCCTCAGAATGGACTGGTTGGCTTCCCTTGCAGTCCAAGGGACTCTCAAGAGTCTTCTCCAACACCACAGTTCAAAAGCATCAATTCTTCGGCACTCAGCCTTCACAGTCCAACTCTCACATCCATACATGACCACTAGCTTTGATTAGACAGACCTTTGTTGGTAAAGTAACGTCTCTGCTTTTTAATATGCTGTCTAGTTTGGTCATAGCTTTCCTTCCAAGTAGCAAGTGTCTATTAATTCCAAGGCTGCAGTTACCATCTGCAGTGATTTTGGAGTCTAACTGGTCTACTACCCACATGCACATATACACATTACTCTATTAAATTATTTCTCACAGGAAAACCACATATTTTTACATAGTTCACTCCCACATAAAATAAACACACCCACATAAACACAAGGAAACAATATGCAAAATCATAATACAGAAGAGATTTGCAAATATACTCACAAATCTGTTAAAAGTGGAAAAATCACATGCTCATTCACACTTTACTTTCTCCCTCTTTCCTTCCCTCCCCTCCCCACTCTCTCTGATAAACATACACACACATCAAAACTTCAAACAAATAGCTGTTTCAAATTGAAATACTGAGCAGGGGAAACTTTTGACTGAAAAATACATCCTCTCACAGTCCCGAGAAATAAGAATTCTTCATACAAACAAACTCTCTAATCACTCCAGACATGCTACAGTGGTCTCCATTTGTAATATTCAGGCTTTCATAAGGAAACGTTGTTCAATCTAGACCTTAGAGAAATCTTGCCCCAGTTCTTGAGCCTCCTACCTGTTCTCCAATGTGATATTTAGCCAAAGGGAAATCCTGCTTTTCTGCTGCTGCTCTTCTCCCTCTCTTTTTTAGTGGTGAGAGTGGGCAACCACAGAAAAGAAAATTCTGAGGGTACAGCTCTTAAATTAACCAAAAAAAACTTTATGAACTATCTTCTATAAAGCATGATAAGGATATATAACTGAACACCTTGGTGCTCAAAAAAGCTTAAGTAATGAATAAAGTAAAGAGGAAGATTTCAGAGACATTTCTGAGCTACACTTCACAGGTCATATTGCCTAAACAGATGGGCTGGGGTGGGCAGAAGGGGAAGATATTTCTCCCTCTAAAGACTAATGTTTGATCTCTGAATGAGAGTGAGACACAGTCTGCATTGGAAAAAAGCAGATATTAAATTTCTGTGCATTTGAATCTGCATACTTGTGGGACATCCAGATGAAGATTTCTGTTGGTTGTCAAACGTTCAGAACTTGGTAACAGTCAAAATGTATATACGTTCTCCCAGAAAAACCATGTAGAACAAGAAAATGAGGCCAAACTTGAATCCAGGGAGTAAACATTTCCTTTATTTTAGAAGGTTCAGGACTGAACTGTTAACCCTTGCTAGGCCCCAGGTGCAGCAATGTTTTTAACCCCTCAGGCTAACTGTGTTCTATTAACAGGATACCACAAAAGGCAGCATCAAAAAACCAGACTGAACCTGCTATGACTTGACCACAGAAACCACAAATGAAACCTGTTGGCATCTAAAGGTACCTCTAATTTCCACCATGCTAAGACCTCTGCCAAAAAGCGGGGACTTGTACTCTGCTAGGCATAATTTGTGCCTGATGCAAAGGAGCCTGAGGCGCCTGCGCTCTTGGCCAGCTGCTTCTGGCCCTCTCCGCCCTCTTTCCCACTTTCTGGTGATGCACTTTCCTCCCTTCCAGAAGGTGCCTTTAGAGCATAAATTCCCCTTCTCCATTCTCTGACCATTGAATAAAAGCCTGTCTCACTGACACTAAAGTCAAGTTTCCTTACTGGCATCACAAACCTGTGCCCTAAGTCCCTTGGAAACCTCTCCTGGGGACACATCAATTCAGTATGGACCCCAAGAAGAAGACCTTGCAGTCTAGCGTCTAATTTGGAAACAAACCTATCAGCTGGTATTCAGCATGCAGCCTGCAGCCGTGGCTTGGGAGGCTCCCTGCTCTGAGAGTTAGAGGTCCACGCTTAAACTCCATGAGGTTCTGTTGGCTCCATAAATAAATTATTCATATGTTACATCTGAGAAAGTTCCAATTCATACCTTCCAAAACCTTTAAAACGCTGGAGTGCACACACGGGGGCTGTAACAGACACAACTTCTGATGGGAGACTGCCCTCGGGCACCTTGCTTGGAGCATCCGCGGGCCGAAGTATTGAAGGCCGCAGCCCTACCGGAAATACCTGACTTCCCATGAGTCATAGTGTTCTCAGTTTCCGGAGGCAGAAAGGCTGAACTTGGAGGTTCCTAAATGCACACATTTGTGCTTCCAAAATTTCTCAGTGCTTTATCCAGAGCAGGTGATGCAAGGAATTTTGAAACTTAAGAGAAGTGAAAGATCTATCTAAGGTAAGGCATATCTTAATATATCTTTATACCACTAAAAACTGTTAAATGCGTAAAATTGGGGTCAGGATTGAATAAACCTGGACCAGAAGGCTGGTTGTTTGGAGGAAGGGATTTGACGATTTCAGCAGCCTCTCCGCGCCCCACTCCCCCCCGCCCCTGTATCTTTTCTGACGTGACGCTTGAAATCTCATTACAAATTTTTTGTTCGTGTATTTTTTTTTCTTATTAAATGTAAATATTCCAAGGATGTGCTAACGTAGTAGTAACAGAGCCAGAAGATGTTAGAGGCCAGCTACTCCAATAGGTTTTTTTTTTTTTTCTTTCTTTCTTTCTTCTTTTAACTTTGGAATCCTTGTTAAAATTATAGCTTACTCCTGAAGTTCAAAGTGAATAAAGGAAAAAGGCAAAGCTGTTCTAGTAGGTAGCAAAAGCAAAACAAAATACCACTGGTTTACTTAGAGTCCATTTTTAATAACCATTGTTCTACTCCAACACTTCATATTTAAGGAAGCTCTTTTGTATAACTGTCTTTAGACTTGGATGGTATTAATGCTGCTTGTGGGGCTTCCCTGGTGGCTCTGCTGGTAAAGAATCCACCTGCAATGCAGGAGACCCTGGTTCGATTCCTGGTTGGGGAAGATCCCCTAGAGAAGGGATAGGCTACCCACCTCAGTATTCTTAGGCTTCCCTGGTGGCTCAGACTTTAAAAATCTGCTTGCAATTCAGGAGACCAGGGTTCGATCCCTGGGTTGGGAAGATCCCCTGGAGGAGGGCATGGCAACCCACTCCAGTATTCTTGCCTGGAGAATCCCCATAAACAGAGAGTCCATGGGTTGCAAAGGGTTGAACACAACTGTGTGACTAAGCATAGCACAATGTTGCTTGTGTTTCCTAGTCAGAATTGAAAATCGGTACCTCTGCACCTCAACTTCAAGCTTTGTTTCAGTTTGAAACCTAGGAGCTTGGATTCCTTATTTAATTCCCTTCCTTCTCCCCACCCCATTGCATTTCTTTGTTTTGTTTGTGTAACATCCACTTCCTTCACTAGATCATATCTTTATTGTCTTTACCCCAATTTATTGATTTTTATATTTTTCACACGTATTAACTACTCTTTATACCAGATGTAATGCTTTGCACAGTGTAGTTGTTTCAAAAGTGTTAAATAAATAGATTTTACAGAATTAAACACAGACCTGCAGAAATTAAGCAATATTTTCTATTCGGTAAAATATAGGGGCAAGATTCAATTCTTGGCACACATTTGGTGTCTGGTAAATATATGAGGTAGGAATGCATGAATGGATGAATGAACAAATGAACTAGGTGATAATGTATGTGAGTATACCTTGTAAACCGTAAACTATTTCACAAATACGAGTTCTTGTACAGGTTATTTGATTATTTTCTGGCTCTCCCAATCTGTTGCACATTTACGAAATTTTGGCCAATTCAAGTAAAGCCCAGGAGGAAATCTGTGGCATGTGCCTCAGGGGGAGCTGTGAAGCAAAGCATAGAGAGATAAACCTAAGGGGATATACAGAGCCCACGGGCCTGGAACAGAGGGCTCCCTGACTACTAACAATCCGGTTCTCACCCTTGAATTTCCAATGATCAGCAGTAAGCAAACATGAATGTCTTAAGCAGCTCATAAATCTTCCCAGAGCCTGGGTGCTGAATAAGTCCTAGGAAAGTGGTAATGGTGGAAATAGGATCTCCTCCCTGGAAGTAGTTCCTTTCAGTGCCAGTTTTTGCCCCTGTTAGCTGCTAACACACATACCCCAGCTGCCTCAGTGAGTCTCCTATTCCAATAAAACAGGGCAAATGGAGGAATAGAAACCAGGAAAGGATTCTGTCATCCCTGAGTTTCCCAACTGAGGACCCCTCAGTGAGTGATGCCACCCCCTTCAAGAGTTTCCATGTTGGAGATCTGTCCCTTAGGTCTGGCAACCGTGAAGGACTGGGTTTTCAGGCTGAAAGAACAGACGAGCTATTCAGCTTCTGCTTAATAACCCAAAATAAAGAAGAGAGGGGAAACACACACACACACACACACACACACACACACACACACAGAGAAAGGTTACAGTATATCTGACTGTGGAATCTAATGTGCACTGACATTAAGCAGATTTCTTTTACTATACTTTGATGAGAGGAGAAAACACCAAAATCTTGTTTAAAACATTTTCCTGGTTTGTAATTGTGCCTAGGAGGTGACAAATCTCAGAGTGGTATAGAGCCAGAGAGTCACATCCTAAGCAGAGCTAGACCACTCTGCCACTGCTGCTGCCTGCTAGCTTTCCATGTATTGTAATTATTTCTCTACATGAATGTCTAGAATGGAAGGGACTATATCTCATTTATCCTTTATTGACTCATTCATAGCCACTGATAAACAAGTTTTCAATAAGGACTTTCCCAGTAATGTTTCGTGGAGTTTTTTGTTTGTTTGTTTTCACTCTTTTTAAAAAAATTGAAGTATAGTTGATGTACTGTATTATGTAAGTTGGGCTTCCCTGGTGGCTCACACGGTAAAGAATCTGCCTGTAATGAAGGAGACCTGGGTTCAATCCTTGGGTTAGGAAGATCCCCTGGAGAAGGGAATGGGTACCTACTCCAATATTCTTGCCTAGAGAATTCCATGGACAGAGGAGTCTGGCAGGCTATAGTAAGTTATGTAAGTTACAGGTGTACAATATGGTGATTCACAGTTACTAAAGGTTATCCTGCTATTATAGTTATAAAATAAAATATTGGCTAATATGATAGTAATAATATAAAATATTGATGGTATAAAATATTGGCTATATTCCCTGTGTGGCACAATATATCCTAGTAGCTTATTTTATTCATAACAGTTTATACATCTTAACCTCCTATCTCTTTATTGTCCCTCCCCCTCCCGTTTCCCCACTGCTAACCACTGTGCTGTGATCAGTCGCTCAGTCGTGTCCAACTCTTTGCGACTCCACGGGCTGTAGCCCACCAGGCTCCTTTGTCCGTGGGGATTCTCCAGGCAAGAATACTGGAGTGGGTTGCCATGTCCTCCTCCGGGGATCTTCCCAACCCAGGGATCAACCCAGGTCTCCTGCATTGCAGGCGGCTTCTTTACCAACTGAACCACCTGGGAAGCCCTAGTGCTACCACTAGTTTGTTCTTTATATCTGTGGGTCTGTTTCTATTTTGTAAACTCATTCATTCATTTGATTTCTTAGATCCCCCAGATAAGTGAAACCAAACAGTACTTGTCTTTCTCTGTCTGACTTATTCTACTTACCATAATACCCTCCCAGTCCATCCATATTGCTGCAAGTGGCAAAATTTCATTCTTCTTAATGACTCAATAGTATTCCATTGTATGTGTGTATATATAAATATATATTGTATGTGTGTATATATAATATTGATGTGTGTATATATAAATATACACACAAACACATATATAATGTATATATACACCACATTTTATTTATCCATTCATCTGTTGATGAACACTTAACTTGCTTCCGTATCTTGGCAGTTGTAAGGAATGCCACTAGAAACGTTGGGGTGTGTGTATCTTTTATAATTAGTATTTTTGGCTTTTTTAGATATATACGCAGGAGTGGAATTGCTGGGTTGTATGGTAGTACTATTTTTAGTTGTTTTAGAAATCCCCATACTATTTTCTCCAGTGGCTGCACCAGCCCCTTTTCTCCACGTCCTTGTCAGTATTTGTCATTTGTGTTCTTTGTGATGAAAGCCATTCTGAAAAGTGTAAGATGATACCTCACTGTACTTTTGATTTATATTTCCTTGATGACTAGCAGTGTTGAACATCTTTTCATGTGCCTGTTGGTCATCTGCATATCCTTTTTGAAAAATTTCTATTCAGGTCTTCTGCCTATTTTTTGATGTTGAGCTATATGAACTATTTATATACTTTGGATATTAATCCATTACTTGTCATTTTATTTGCAAATATTTTTTTCCCATTCAGTAAGTTGTCGATTTGTCAATGGGTTCCTTTGCTATGCAAAAGCTTTTAAGTTTAATTAGGTCCCATTTGTTTATTTTTGCTTTTAATTCCTTTTCTCTGCTTTATTGACTATGCCAAAGCTTTTGACTGTGTGGATCACAATAAACTGTGGAAAATTCTGAAAGAGATGGGAATACCAGACCACCTGAACTGCCTCTTGAGAAATCTGTATGCAGGTCAGGAAGCAACAGTTAGAACTGGACATGGAACAGACTGGTTCCAAATTGGGAAAGGAGTACGTCAAGACTGTATATTGTCACCCTGCTCATTTAGCTTATATGCAGAGTACATCATGAGAAATGCTGGACTGGAAGAAACACAAGCTGAAATCAAGATTGCCGGGAGAAATATCAATAACTTCAGATATGCAGATGATACCACCATTATGGCAGAAAGTGAAGTGGAACTAAAGAGCCTCTTGAGGAAAGTGAAAGAGGAGAGTGAAAAAGTTAGCTTAAAGGTCAACATTCAGAAAACGAAGATCATGGCATCTGGTCCCATCACTTCATGGCAATTAGATGGGGAAACAGTGGAAATAATGGCTGACTTTATTTTGAGGGGCTCCAAAATCACTGCAGATGGTGACTGCAGAAATGAAATAAGAAGACTTACTCCCTGGAAGAAAAGTTATGACCAACCTAGACAGCATATTAAAAAGCAGAGACATTACTTTACCAACAAAGGTCTATCCAATCAAAGCTAGTGGTGATGTATGGATGTGAGAGTTGGACTGTGAAGGAAGCTGAGTGCCAAAGAATTGATGCTTTTGAACTGTGGTGTTGGAGGGTACTCTTGAGAGTCCCTTGGACTGCAAGGAGATCCAACCAGTCCATCCTAAAGGAGATCAGTCCTGAGTGTTCATTGGAAGGACTGATGTTGAAGCTGAAACTCCAATACTTTGGCCACCTGATGTGAAGAACTGACTCATTTGAAGAGACCCTGATGCTGGGGAAGACTGAAGGCAAGAGGAGAAGGGGATGACAGAGGATGAGATGGTTGGATGGCATCATCAACTCAATGGACATGAGTTTGGGTAGACTCTGGGAGTTGGTGATGGACAGGGAGGCCTGGTGGGCTACAGTCCATGGGGTCTCAAAGAGTCAGACATAACTGCGCGACCAAACTGAACTGAACTTTAGGAGATAGAGCCAAAAAACTATTGCTGCAATTTATGTGAAAGAGTGATCCGCCTCGTTTTCCTTTATCAGTTTTATGGTTTCTGTTCTCACATTTAGGTCTTTAATCCATTTTGAGTTTTTTTTGTATGTAGTGTTAGGGAATGTTCTAATTTCATTCTTTTAATTGTAGCTGTCCAGTTTTCCCAGCAGCACTTGTTGAAGAGACCATCTTTTCTCCATTGTATATTCTTGCTTCCTTTGTCAGAAATTAATTAACCATAAGTATATTGGCACAGTAAGTTTTGATATTGGTCTTATTGACTTATTTAACAAAGTTCATTTCCAGGGTGTGTTTTTTTTTTGTTTTTGTTTTTACACTTTGTTGAGTTTTTTGTTTTTTTTTTTTTACTTTATTTTACTCTACAGTACAGTATTGGTTCTGGCATACATTGACATGAATCCACCACAGGTGTACATGAACTCCCAAACATGAACCCCGCTCCCAACTCCCACCCCACATCATCCCTCCGGATCATCCCCATGCACCAGCCCCAAGCATCCTGTATCCTGCATCAAACATAGACTGGCGATTCGTTTCTTACATGATAGTATACATATTTCAATGCTATTCTCCCAAATCATCCCACCCTCTCCCTCTCCCTCAGAGTCCAAAAGTCCGCTCTACACATCTGTGTCTCTTTTGCTGTCTTGCATACAGGGTCCTCATATTTTTTAATTCAGTACAGGTTTAATGCTATGCATATGATGGTTGTACCTAGAGTAGCATAAGATGAGAAGTGTTGGTAGGTATGATGGATCCAGTCCAACATTTGCAACTCCCTGTTGGATTAGTCCACCTTGAGGTAGATCCTTCTCCTGGGTTAGTCACCTCCTGCTAAATGATGGGGTCAGAAAGTAACAAATATGGTCTGAAGTGGGAGTTAAGTAGTACTTTCTAGAAAAGGATAGTAGAGGGCTCTTCAGACAACTTAAAAATATGTCAAATGTAGACCTCAAGTTTCTAGGTATAAATAGGTGCATTTTAGGATTGGAAGCTCGTGCATTTGATTAGCTAAGATAGTGTGTATGTGTAAAACTTTAATGCTTTATTATCTTGAAACAAAATAAGTTTCTTCCCTCCTCTTTGTTTCCGTATTGCCTTGTACACACTTGTAACATAACCATTAGCAAGTTGTATTTCAAACATTTATTTAGAGAATACTCTCCTCTATTACACTGTGATCTTAAGAATTAATGCATCTTTATTTTATCTTATCTTATATCCTTTGTTCCTAGCACAGTGCCTTGGAGATACACTAGCAAATGATATAGAATCCTTTCCTCAAATTACTTAGAATCTAGTGGAGAGGTCAGATTTGTTAGAAAGTAAAATTTAAGTATAATCTCTGAACTAAAATAAAGGAAGTGAATACAATGGGATTTCAGAAAAGGGCAGTCAATTCAGACTTGTTCAGTCGAGGAAAGAGGTAGCCTTTAATCTGGGTTTGTAAGGAAGAATAGGATTTCAACAGACTTAGAGCCCTTTAAGTCTTTACCAAGATTCATTCATTTTAGCCAAGGAAACGTGCTCTCCTGAGGAGTGTCCTGGCCTGCCCTGATGGCTCCTGTACTGAGGCAGTGTTACCACTGAACTCAGTGTTACCAGTGAAACTGTTCATTAAGGGTGAATTAAACCCAGCTACCTTTCCCTAAGCTCCCTGTTGGGAATTACCTTTATATGCTATTGCCTTTAAAGGGATCTTGTCAGATTGTTTAGGCCTTTCACATGACTGATCTTTATAGTTGTGTTTTTAAGCAGGAAATGACCAGACCCCACCCTGAGCACTCTGTCTTTTTTAACAAAAAGCAAAATCCATCATTCCAACAATGAATCTCTTTTCTTGGTTTAAAGAAACATTTGAAAACAGAAAATCCATATAAGAAGCTTTTTAAAAAGTTACTTGCAAAAATTTGGCTTTACTGAAAGTTAGTCATAAGGAAAACAGCCCAATTTAAATTTGAATTCTAAAAATTAATGGAAAGCATTATACTTATGGCTAAGAAAGTTGGGACTAGCCTCGTCTATGAAACTGAATTTAATTCTAGAGGCAAAAAGGAATTTTATGCTTTAGGACATGTACCGTCTTGATTGAGAATGGATAAGGCCAGGAGTGCTATGATTCTGTGAAAAAAAAAACTAAATAGAAGCATTTATTCCTTAATGTGATTATGTTTTCTCTACTGCAGCATTCTGGCTGGATATAGCCTGGAAAGTAAGATTACACATTCATTAAAATAGATTTCTTGAAGGAACTGAGGATATAATAAGTTTTCTGAGAATTTATCTCCAGCATAACCTGCCACTTATCTTTCATAGGCTCTTAAACAAATACACTATTCCCCTTTCCCCTGTGCCACCCTTGAGGGAGTAAAGGAAAGAAGAAATAATCAAGCTGCAAAAGAAGTATAATATCCTTCTATGGGAGTACCACGATTTTAGAAAAATAGAAAATGTCACATTTTGAGAAACTGAATAATATGGTGACATTTTGAATGAAACTGGACTTCAGAAATTGTTTAATCTCTTTTTTTGCTTCCCAGTAGTATAGCCTCTAAGAAGATTTACTTGCCTAAATAATTTGACTGTTTTATTTCCACTGCCTTAGAAGTAAAATGTGAATTTCACCTCCATTCAAAAAAAAAAGTACTAATAGTAGTAGATTTTCTATACTACTATCTAAGTTTGCCCAGTATATCCCTGTCTTATTGGTTATATAATTCTATAATGTGATAAAGAGTATTAAAATCAATGGAATATGAATACAAAGAGACAGTTGTTTGGGTTTTTCTGTAAGAAATTATATTGAATGCTTTGGAAAGATTCAGTAAAATCATTTTAAAAGTTGCTGTAGGCAAGACAGTGTGGAAGGTGAAGGAAATTTTTTACACAGGCTTCTGCACTCAGATTGCTTTAAAAACGTACTTAAATTCTCATTACATTTTATAGAAACCATAAATGGAAATGAGAGATGTTGCTTTTTGGTGACACAGAACTCATACTCAAGAATTCATACTCAAAGAAAAGGTGTTGGCCTCGCATCAAAAGATTGGCACATAAATAGTCATTCACATGTTTTAAATTATAATAAAATGCATAAGCTATGTGTATATCATTTTTTATGATTTCTCACTTTAACTGGCTTTTTTGACCAGCACATTAACTACTGGTCCCAACCACATTGGATAAAGATGACTTTCAGTGAACTATTTTATATAGCAGTTAATAAAGTTGGAGGTGCTCTTCCTTTCTTAAGGTGGTACAAACCAGACTTTGAAAGTATATATATATATTTTTAAGAAGGCCAATCAGAAGCAATCAGATATTTATGCTTTAAGTTAAGTATGGTACATAAAATTTCCTACAAGTTTTTCTGGCACATAAAACACTGAAATAGATGGATAAGGCAATGCACAGCAATGTCTACCAGTATCTCAGCTGCCTTCTACTTAAGATAAAGACATCAACACCCTTACCACCATTCTTCTGCCTTTCCTTGTTCTCCTGTCTTGCATGCTTTCCTTAATTAAAAAAAAAAAAAATTCCTTCACCTATTCTCTCACCCTCCATTCCATATGCCTTTTCTTTTACAATGAAAAATTTTAAATTTACATTCTGATCTATAAATATTAAATATTTGCTGTATCACCTATAGAGCAATTCTAAAAGTTGAAAACCAACAAATAATAGTATTACAAATGATGTGACTGATGCTCCATATAGACTGTAAGTTTGTCAGATTAAGCAAATAAAATTAGAGGATGCCCAATTTGAATCTCAGATAACAAATTTTTTTTAGTATAAATATGTTCTGTATAATATTGGGACATACTTATACTAAAACTGTTGTTTATCTGAAATTTGAATTTAGCTTGCTATCTTGTGGTTTATTTGGTGAACTACCTACAAGGTATTGCCCTGAGCAAGGATTATATTTTCTCCATGGATCTAATGCCATGACTCCTGGGCCATTCCAAGGAGAATATTCCTGAATTAAAAGTCAAATAGATATTCTTTTCTTAAATAAGATCAATTATTTAAACCCCAGTAGATTCCTTATTTAATATCAATCCAAATGAACACATAAACTTGTTTCAAGAAATGTTAGTTGCTCAGTCATGTCTGACTCTCTGCGATCCCATGAACTATAGCCCATCAGGCTTCTCTGTCCATGGGATTTTCCAGGCAAGAATACTGGAGTGGGTTGCCTTTCCTTTCTCTAGGGCATCTTCCTGACCCAGGGATTGAACCCAGGTCTCCTGACTGCAGGCAGATTATCAGCTGAGCCACCAAGGAAGCCCATTTCACAACTCAGCATGATCATACTCATTCTCTCAGTCATTCTGAAATCATGTGATAGGTTTTATGACTTCTCATCATAAAAATGAAGAAATGAGACTATTTGTGTGTTTTTGTTTTTTCACAAACACACTTTCTGTGCATTTTTTCACAGAAACATCTTATGAAATACCTGTCAAAATGATGTTTTACACACATTATTCAATAGGCATTCCTGTGCTGAAAGCCCTTCTCTGACTGCCCTGTGCCCTTCAGATAATGTTCAAAATACATTAAATGGTCTGCTACCCGTCCTTTCTTCCTTTTAACTCTACCTAGGTGTGCTATTTTCATTTTGCTCATGTTCTTCATGCTGGTTTTGTTGTTGTTTATGAAAACTTAGTCATTCCTCTGGAGAAGACAAGGGCACCCCACTCCAGTACTCTTGCCTGGAAAATCCCATGGACGGAGGAGCCTGGTGGGCTGCAGTCCATGGGGTTGCTAGGAGTCGGACATGACTAAGCGACTTCACTTTAACTTTTCACTTTCGTGCATTAGAGAAGGAAATGGCAACCCACTCCAGTGTTCTTGCCTGGAGAATCCCAGGGACGGGGGAGCCTGGTGGGCTGCCGTCTATGGCGTCGCACAGAGTCGGACACAACTGAAGNGTTGCTAGGAGTCGGACATGACTAAGCGACTTCACTTTAACTTTTCACTTTCGTGCATTAGAGAAGGAAATGGCAACCCACTCCAGTGTTCTTGCCTGGAGAATCCCAGGGACGGGGGAGCCTGGTGGGCTGCCGTCTATGGCGTCGCACAGAGTCGGACACAACTGAAGTGACGCAGCAGCAGCAGCAGCAGTCATTCCTCAGCACCATCAAACATTGTTCCCTCTACCCAAAGTATCACTTTGTCCCATTGCTACTGTACTTCGCTACACTAATTCCTACTCATCCTTCATGTCTCAGCCCTAATACTACCACCCCAGAGATCCTTTTGACCTCACATCACATTTATTGATTTATTCATGTGATTCATCATTGATGTCTGCCTTCTCCAGCAGAGACACTGTAAGCTTCATGAAGCTAAGAACCACGTGAAGCCAAGAACTATACCTTGTATCTCTACTGTATGTACTGGACACACCATATGTTGGTGTCCAGTTCATAGTAAGCACTATATAGATATATGTTAAGTGAACAGATAGATGGATGAATATATAAAGAATAAGGGTGATATTGTTTTCATCACCATTTTACAAATTAGGAAAACTGAGTTTTGGAGAAATGAACTAGCTTGTTTATTTAACTCATGAGTGGGAGTCAGAATTGAAATTCACATCTGACCATTATCCCTTTTTTCTATGACACTCCTCTCTCAAGTCCCTTCAGGTCCAACAGCTCATGATTATGTAATCTAAAACCCTCTTCATAAGACAATAGGTAGGGAAAATAACATTAGTTGGTTTTGCTAGAAAACTTCTTTCAGACTTTAAGTTATGTTCTTGGAGGAGTTGCAGAGGAGTAGGAATGGCTTGTGGTTTGGGGAAAGGGAGGGGCAGGCTGAGCTGCACAGCCAGCAGAGACGGCACCTGGAACAGAAGAGGGTTTTTGCCCACACACTGAGTATCTGGCTTCCAGATGGATCCCGGGCACACATTTGTTTTTTTAATCTTCCCCCTCCTCCTCATCTCTTCATTTGCCACCCTCCTTTCAGAGGAATTTAAGGATGGGCTTTGTGCTGCATTGCCTCTTTTTCCTTCTTCAACCCCACCCTCTCTTTCTTTTGCACAAACAGCAGTGACAGACCTTTCCTGTGCTTGAAATCAAAGGGGAAACGAAATCCACCTGATTCACTCAGCACCCTTCATCTAGACACCTGGCTGTTTGTGCAGCTTTGAGGTAGTGCCTGATTGTTTGATCGGGACACTGGCAGCTCAGTTCATCTACTCCAGCTAACTAGAAGTTCTCTCTGTTGAACAGTGCTTACTGTCCGGTGATCTGCATTCTGTAGGGACTACCTAGAGTATGCAGTACTGACCAGTTCTGTTATGACAGAGCAGAGGGCTGCTGTCTTGTTAGCAAAGCCACTTCCATGACTTAGGAAGCATATCTCTAGGCATTTTACAGTCTCCTGTGCAGACTTTTCAAGAATAAGGAAGATTTCCATAATGTTTTAATAGACTTTATTTTTTAGGGTGGTTTTAGGTTCACAGAAAAATTGAGCAGATGGTAGAAAGATTTCCCATATGCCCTCTGTCCCCAAGACATGTATAGCCTCTTCCACTGTCAACACCGCCCCCCCCCAGTGGTATACATTATTGGTGTGTCTGGAGAACCAACATTGAAACATCTTTATCAAACAGAGTCTATAGTGTGCCTTAGGGTTCACCCTTGGTGTTGTAATTTCTATGAATTTGGACAAATTTATGATAACCTATATCCACCATTATATTAATAATATCATACAACCACCATTATATTAATAATATCATACAAAGTATTTTGATTGTCCTGAAAATCCTTTGTGCTCTATTTGTCCTTCCCCCCTCAGTTTTGTTTTTTTTTTTTTTTTTTTTCCCAAAGGAGATATTTAGACATTTTTAGAAAATAGTAATTGGCTCATTCATTGTATAAGTGGAGGGCAGAGTCTAGGATGGTCTGTCTTCTATTATCATTATTATTTTTCATACAACATACCTGTGCTCANTTTTTTTTTTTTTTTTTTTTTTTTTCCCAAAGGAGATATTTAGACATTTTTAGAAAATAGTAATTGGCTCATTCATTGTATAAGTGGAGGGCAGAGTCTAGGATGGTCTGTCTTCTATTATCATTATTATTTTTCATACAACATACCTGTGCTCAATGAGGATAGTTCTATAAATGCATCCAGGTACATCAGTGAGCATATGCCCATTTCCATCAACCAGATGCTTTGAGAAAGATACCTGTCTCCATCTTTCCACATTATGTGGGGGTGTGGGAGGCAAGATTCTGAAAAGGTCAAAGGAAGGTTGTAGCAAAGATGGTTTCTGCTCAACTAATGTCTAGTTCGTGTTCTTACCCTAATTGTTCAGGCTAAAAATATAAGAACTTAAATCAAAAGTAGAAAAATATGGAATGTGAATTATTATCATTATTTGTTTATAAATTAATGGAGGGATCGTATCCTTGTCTTCCTTTCAGCATCACTGCTACGGTAAGTTATTGTTACAAATACAGTTTTCCCACATGTAGGTATCATGTATCCTTTCCCTGTTGATGTTGGGCTTGGTTATGTTGCTTGCTCTCGCCACTTAAATATGAACAGATGTGATATGTGCCATTTCTAAGAAGAAAGCCATAACACAATATTCTCTCTTCTTTCTACCACAAGACTAGAAATGTCCCTGAAAAATATCATTCCTTCAGCTAGGGGCCTAGGTAGAAGATGAGGTTGAGCAGAGCCATAGATGATGTATACTGAATATGAAAGCTGAAAGTTAGTCACATAGTCCTGTCCGACTCTTTGTGATCCCATAGACTGTAGCCCACCAGGCTCCTCCATCCATGGAATTCTCCAGGCAAGAGTACTGGGGTGGGTTGCCATTTCCTTCTCCAGGGGATCTTCCTGACCCAGGGNGATGTATACTGAATATGAAAGCTGAAAGTTAGTCACATAGTCCTGTCCGACTCTTTGTGATCCCATAGACTGTAGCCCACCAGGCTCCTCCATCCATGGAATTCTCCAGGCAAGAGTACTGGGGTGGGTTGCCATTTCCTTCTCCAGGGGATCTTCCTGACCCAGGGATCAAACCCAGGTCTCCTGCATTGCAGGCGAATTCTTTATCATCTGAGCTACAGAAACAAATGCCATTTCCTTCTCCAGGGGATCATCCCAACCCAGGAATTGAACCCAGGTTTCCCACATGTAGGCACACGCTTTACCGTCTGAGCCACCAAGGAAGCCCACTTATTATAAAAGTCAGTGAGATTTGGAGGTTATTTGTCATCACAACATAATTCATTCTATATTATGTGACCAAACTGATTTCTCTGAGGTTGGCCTAAACTTAGATATAGTTGTATCAACCTCCAAGGTAACACATAACACTCATAAACACTGAAGCCCCAATTCAAAAGCTACTGAAAGTGGCCCAGCTACACATGTAAATGGCAATATCTATAGCATTTCAGTCAGTTCAGTTGCTTAGTCGTGCCCGACTGTTTGCAACTCCATGGACTGCAGTATGCCAGGCTTCCTTGTCCATCACAAACTCCCTGAGCTTGTTAAAACTCATGTCCATCGAGTTGGTGATGCCATCTAACCATCACATCCTCTGTCGTCCCATTGTCCTCCTGCCTCCAATCATTCTCAGCTTCAGGGACTTTTCTAGTAAGTCAGCTTTTCGCATCAGATAGCCAAAGTATTGAAACTTCAGCTTCAGCATCAGTCCTTCCAATGAATATTCAGGACTAATTTCCTTTAGGATTGACTGGTTTNAATCATTCTCAGCTTCAGGGACTTTTCTAGTAAGTCAGCTTTTCGCATCAGATAGCCAAAGTATTGAAACTTCAGCTTCAGCATCAGTCCTTCCAATGAATATTCAGGACTAATTTCCTTTAGGATTGACTGGTTTGATCTCCTTGTAGCATTTAAGTGTACTTAACATTTTTCTGTTTGGGGGCTGAACAGTGTGTGACTGGTATGATTTCTAGATACACTATAAGCTTCTGTGCCAATAAATTTTCTTCTTTCACATTTTCCCAATTGATTTGTCCAACCTAGGTTACTAGGGAGTAGTCCTAACCCTACAATTTGTCAAGGTCAAACACCAAAGAGAGAAAGTTGAAGTATCGAAAATAGCAACCAGAATGTGAGTAGGGACACCATGGAGTTAGTCTGCTTGGAATAAGTTACAAAATTTTCCATGGATATTGTACCGAGTGGATAAAAGATAAATTACAGAATCAGATACATGCCAGCTTCCAAAACGTGGGATTTCACCAGGGATTGGAATACTTGAAATGTAGAGTAGAAATAGCAAATAAGGAAAGCAAACATATTTCTGTTGTGTTTCCATCACTGGTCTAATTCTAAAGGACATTCAATGAAATAGAAACATGGTTCCAAAAACTGGAGAAGTTCACTATCTGCTTAAGGAGATGAGTAAACCAAACTGGTTAAAAAAAAAAAAAAAGTGATTCTGAAATATAATACAGAGAAATACTTACATCATAATACTACCGGATGAAGATTTTTTACAAACTCAGTACAGTCTGGGTGACACTGAGCCTCTTATCAAGAAACAGATATTATCCATCCCCCAGAAATCACCCTCATGATTCTAATTTCCTCCCAAGGGTAATAACTATCCTGGATTCTAGTAACACAGATTCATTTTGCATGGCTTTAATCTGTATATACATCCTACAATGTATATTATTTCATTTTTGGCTTCTTTGATTCAACGTTATGTTAGTAAGGATCATTTATATTATCCACCATAGTTGTAGAACTTTCATTTTCATTGCTGTTTAGTAGTCACCCATTTTGTAAAGATACCAGGCTGATTTATTCAAAATACTGTTGATGAGTATTTGATAGTTTTTTCTCTGTGGGGCTATTACAAACAGTGTTGATGTACTAAGCCTAGTGTATGTATTTGGTTAACATATATATGCATCTGTATTGTATACATGATGGGGTTACAACCCCTGCACCATAGGTGTTGGTAGTGGTTATGTGGAGTCTCCCTATGTTGAGAGCTATAAGGCCACATGAGCCTAGAAAAAATTATAAGATAATCAGTATCTTCCATGGGCAAGGGACAGAGATGATATGCATGCCAGTTTTTTGGTATTCCTGGTATTGGATCTTAGCTGAGTCAGTTTGTCAAACAGGTGGTTCCAAGTATAAAGTTAAGGAACCAAACAGGAATTCTGAAAGTCTTGGAGAAAAAGCCGCCAAAAACATGGTGATTTTGTTCTCCCTCATTCTCCCTCAGTTCTTTCATTTATTTAGGCAAATGGCTATATCATTGTTTTGAGAAACTGATAGTAATGGGACATGACTGCTAGTGTAACCCACATTTCTCCAACTGACATCAGCCTGGATGACTTGCAATACAGGATGTCAATGAAGAGGATAGCTGGAATAATATTAAAAGTAGACATATTAATATTAACTATTAATACTAATATTAAAAGTAGACAATAATACATAGAATAAAAACAATAGAGAAAATCAACTAATCATGTTTTCTTTTAAAAAGATCAACAAAATTGACAGATACTTAGCTAGATTGACCCAGAAAAAAAAATTACTAAAATCAAGAATGAAAGATGGGACATCACAAACAACCTTCAGTTCAGTTCAGTTCAGTCGCTCAGTCGTGTCCGACTTTTTGTGACCCCATGAATCGCAGCACGCCAGGCCTCCCTGTCCATCACCATGTCCTGGAGTTCACTCAAACTCATGTCCATCGAGTCGGTGATGCCATCCAGCCATCTCATCCTCGGCCGTCCCCTTCTCCTCCTGCCCCAATCCCTCTCAGCATCAGAGTCTTTTCCAATGAGTCAACTCTTCTCATGAGGTGGCCAAAGGACTGGAGTTTCAGCTTTAGCATCATTCCTTCCAAAGAAATCCCAGGACTGATCTCCTTCAGAATGGACTGGTTGGATCTCCTTGCAGTCCAAGGGACTCTCAAGAGTCTTCTCCAACACCACAGTTCAAAAGCATCAATTCTTCGGCGCCCAGCCTTCTTCATAGTCCAACTTTCACATCCATACATAACCACAGGAAAAACCATAGCCTTGACTAGACGGACCTTAGTCGGCAAAGTAATGTCTCTGCTTTTGACTATGCTATCTAGGTTGCTCATAACTTTTCTTCCAAGGAGTAAGCGTCTTCTAATTTCATGGCTGCAGTCACCATCTGCAGTGATTTTGGAGCCCAAACAAATGAAGTCTGACACTGTTTCCACTGTTTCCCCATCTATTTCCCATGAAGTGATAGGACCGGATGCCATGATCTTCGTTTTCTGAATGTTGAGCTTTAAGCCAACTTTTTCACTCTCCTCTTTCACTTTCATCAAGAGGCTTTTGAGTTCCTCTTCACTTTCTGCCATAAGGGTGGTATCATCTGCATATCTGAGGTTATTGATATTTCTCCCGGCAATCTTGATTCCAGCTTGTTTCTTCCAGTCCAGCATTTCTCATGATGTACTCTGCATATAAGCTAAATAAGCAGGGTGACAATATACAGCCTTGATGGACTCCTTTCCTATTTGGAACCAGTCTGTTGGTCCATGTCCAGTTCTAACTGTTGCTTCCTGACCTGCATACAGATTTCTCAAGAGGCAATTCAGGTGATTTGGTATTCCCATCTCTTTCAGAATTTTCCACAGTTTATTGTGATCCACACAGTCAAAAGCTTTGGCATAGTCAATAAAGCAGAAATAGATGTTTTTCTGGAACTCTCTTGCTTTTTCAGTGATCCGGCGGATGTTGGCAATTTGATCTCTGGTTCTTCTGCCTTTTCTAAAACCAGCTTGAAATTCAGGGAGTTCACGGTTCACGTATTGCTGAAGTCTGGCTTGGAGAATTTTGAGCATTACTTTACTAGCATGTGAGATGAGTGCAGTTGTGCGATAGTTTGAGCATTCTTTGGCATTGCCTTTCTTTGGAATTGGAATGAAAACTGACCTGTTCCAGTCCTGTGGCCACTGCTGAGTTTTCCAAATTTGCTGGCATATTGAGTGCAGCACTTTCACAGCATCATCTTTCAGGATTTGAAACAGCAAACAACCTTAAAGAAATGAAAAATATTGTAAGAGTATACTCTGAATAAATGTATACTGATGAATTAGATAACTTA
Organism: Oreotragus oreotragus; assembly: GCA_006410675.1. Classification (NCBI taxonomy): domain Eukaryota; kingdom Metazoa; phylum Chordata; class Mammalia; order Artiodactyla; family Bovidae; genus Oreotragus; species Oreotragus oreotragus. The sequence continues at coordinate 335,122 of SJYX01006694.1, read as the reverse complement.
GAAGAAATGGACAGTTCTTAGAAGAACACAAATTAAGAAAACTGACTCAAGAAGAAAGAGAAAGTGTGAACAGATCTATAAAAATGAATATATTTAGCTAGTAATTTTAAAACTTTCCACAAAGGAAACACCAGCCTTTGTTCACTTCCCTGGTGAATTTTATCAAATATTCAAAGAAGAATTAATACACCTGCTCATAAACTCTTAGAAAAACAGAAGAGAAGGAAACACTTCCTAACTCATCTTATGAGGTCACTATTGCCCTGATACTAGAAATAGCAAAGATATCACAAGACAATAAAACTATAAACAAATATCACTTATGTACATGGGCTCAAGTATCTCCAACAAAATACCAGCAAACCAAATCTAGTGTGATTCAGAAAGGACTATACACCATGATTAATTCCATGAATGCAGAAATCTGTGTCACAACATATTAATAGGAAAAGGATGAAACCACATGGTAAAGACAAAGCCTCAGACAAAGACAATGCTTTCCTTATAAAATCACAAAAAAAAAAAAAAAAAAAAAAAAAAAAACAGGATAGAAGGGAACTTCTTCCAAATGATAAAGAGCCTCTGTGAAAAATACGCAACAAAGATCAGGAACAAGATAAGAAGTCTGCTCTTACCACTTCTGTGCATCATTGTACTGAAGATTCGACTCAGGGTAAACTGGTACGAAAAAGAAATGAAAAAAGCAGTAATTGACAATCACCCAACTATAGGAATGGCCAAAATGCTTTTACTCCTTAGTTTTGCCAGCTCACTGCTGAACAGCATCCCAGAACCCTTAACATTCCAGCCACCAGATCTGTATTCCAGAGCTGCCTTCTTGCTTCAGAATCCATGACAGGGATGCGTGCATAGCAGGCAATGCCCTGAGCACCTCTGTCCGCCCCTTGCCTGGTCTTCCTCAAAGGCTAGAGGCAGACCGGGGTTAGATGCCATGACTAAGCTGCTTTTTGCCCCAGAGAAAATATGGGCCAAATATGTTCTCACCCCATCCCAGACAACCTCTTATGGAAGGTGTCTTCTCTGTTGCCTGGCTAGAGCTGCAAAGAAAGATCCTACTTTGGTAAAAGACTACAAGGAAAAGCCATAAACAAAGACAGACTTGTAGTTTATTTTGCTTTAAAAAAAAAATACAATTTACATTAAAGAAAGAAAAAACAAAGAAAGATGTCCAGATTGGAAAGAAAAAAGTAAAACTACCTCTGATAGATGCTGAGACATATGGAAAAAAATCTTAAGGAATTCACTAAAAAAAATTATTTTCACTAAGAAACATGTCCAACAAAACTGCAAGATACTAGATTATTATACAGAATCTATTGTATTTCCATGCAGAAACAATACACAAGTCAAAATGAAGTTAAGAAAGCAATTGCCTTTATAATAAAGCACCAAGAGGAAGAAAATACTTAGTAAATTTAAGGAAAGAAGTTCAAAACTTGTACTAAAAACTACAAAACTTTCATCATCGAAGAAAGTTAAAAGATATAAAACTGAAACATATCCTATGTTCATGGATTGGAAGAACTAATAATGTTGAAATGGCAGTGCCTCTAAAATTGATCTGCATATTTTGAATGATGTCTGTAACTATCTCAGCTTCCCTATTTACAGAAACTGGTAAACTTATCCAAGAATTCACAATGAAGACCCAGAATGGCCAAATAGAAAAAGGAGAACTAAGTTAAAGGACTCACAGTTTATGTTTTCCAAATTTCCTGTAGCTATGATTTCCTGTAGCTATAGGACCCAGAAGTGTGGTACTGGCATAACAATAGATATACAGGTCAATGGAATGGATTTAGAGTACAGAAATAAACCCTCCTCTTTTTTCAGTAGTCAGTTAATTTTCAATAAGGGTATAAAAAAAATCCAAGGAGGAAAAAATAATCTTTTTAACAAAAAGTGGTAGGACAGCTAGCTTCCTACATGCAAAAGAATGAAGTTGGACCCCTTCTAAGCAAATACAAAATTAACTCAACATGGATCATGAACATAAACATTACCATTAAAACCATAAAACTCTTGGAGGAAAATATAAGAATAAATCTCTATGACCTTGAATCATAAATGATACCCAAAGTGTGAGTGACAAAAGAAAAAATAGGTAAATTTAATTTCATCAAAATTGGAAACGTATGTACTGCAAATGATACCATCAAGAATGTGAAAAGACAGCTCACAGAATGGGAGAAAATATTTGGAACTTATGATAAGGGAGTGACATCTAGAATATTTAAAGAATTCTTACAGTCAGCAATAAAAAGACGAGAAACCTGATTTAAAAGTGGGCAATGGATTTGAATAAGCATCTATACAAAGAAGGCATTCAAATGACTGATGAGCAAGTAAAAAACTGCTCATTAGTTGTTAAGGAAAGACAAAGTCACAGTGAGATTATTCACATCTGTTGGGATAATTGTTATCACAAAGACAGATGATAACAATGTCTTGAGGACATATAAAGAAATTTGAACCCTCATACATTGATGGTGTGAATGTAAAGTGAGAGAAGCAACTCCTCAAAATATTAAACATAGAGTTACCAAATGATCCAGCAATTTGACTACTCCCAAAATTGAAAACATATATCTACACAGAAACTTGAATGTCACAGCAGCATTATTTGTAATAGCCAAAAAGAAGAAAAAACCCAAGTGTCCTACAATGGATGAATGGATAAATGTAGTATACCCATACAATGAAGTATTATTTGACTATAAAAAAGGAATGAAATACTGATATATCCTACAGCGTGGGTCACCCTTGAAAACATTATGCTAATTTAAAGAAATCTGTGACAGAAAGCCATATATCATATGGTGCAGTTTATATGAAATGTCCAGAATAAGCATATCTATTGAGATGGGAGATTAGTCTTTGCCTTGGGTTGCGATTGGTTGGGGGGTGGGGTAGTAGAGGAGGAATGGGGAGTGACTGTAAATGTATTAAGGTTTTTTTTTTAGGATTAATACAATATTCTAAACTTAGATTCTGATGATATCTGCACAACTTTCTAAATATCCTGAAACTATTGATTGTACACTTTACATGGGTAAATTTTACAGTACATTAATTATGTCTCAGGATAATTTTGAGTTTTTAAAAAGTGAAGCTTAATTAAATTGATGATGATTTTTAAAGTTGTTTACACGGAGGAGAAACAAAAGTACAATCACAGATAAAAGTGGAAGCAAGTACATTTTGTGTTAGAAACAGCTAATCTGATTTAATAGGGTCACATGGTTTCCCACTCACAGTACATAAATGCGGCCTTTGGTAAGGAGGGGTAAAGCATGTATAGAACAAGGTACATAGTTTTTTGCTGAGTGCAGATCTAAACTTTGAACTCACTTCCAGGACTTCTGAAAGTCTTGAAGAGCTATTAACTTTATTCTAAAAAACTTTTCGTGAATAAGCAGTTTGCTGCCCAAATCTGTCAAAGCGACTTCTCTCCAGAGAAGGCTGGGCTAGGAAGGAAGCCTGGACAGGAATGCTATGCAGGCAGTAGGCTGGGCTCAGCTGATTCTATAGCCTTTAGACACACCCTTCTCTCTGCCCTTTACCACCTACACATCTTCCCAGAGCTGTGCACTACTCCTGGCCCCCCAGCAAGGTCTCTATTTACGTCAGCCAGGCTCCAACCAGCTTCCCCGCATGAGCAGACTGGGTTACACTCGAACCTTAATTGGAGAGAGGTTGCAGAAAACCAGGAAAAAGTCTTCATTGTGGGCCTGTGTTTCCTGAAGATGCTGAAGTTGAAGGCAGTAGAGTGAAAATATCAATGTTTCCATGCTACCCTAAGCAGAAACCTTCTTTCCCTTCCCCAGCCTCCTTCTCTCACTTTTTTCCCCTTTTCTCTTTCATATTTTGGCCTGAGATACCTTGTTAATTTTTAAAGATTAACAGGCCATTTAGCACAAGATGAGTGTGATGCAGGTCGCAGATGAATAAATTAATACCCAAACTTCACACTAAGATGAAAATCAAAGCTGTCTGTTTTATTGCTTAAAGTATCTGTGAGTGCTGGACAGGAGGAAATTGGTATCTCATTAAAAAAATGAGGGGTTGAGGTAGAGAGGAAACTGAAAGCTCGTTAAAAGTGGTGGAAAAGCTGTCTTAATTATACCTTTCCATTTGCTAACAAGAGGACATTTGTTATGTGTTCAGGACACTTTATCCCAAGCAAAATAAACACAGTTAACGACATTATTTTTGTCTTTTTAGCCAGTGGTGGCTCTGGAGTCCTGTTTCAAAATAAAGGTTTCACTGCGGGAAGTCAATTAGACCAGAGAGTGCTGGCAAAGGGTCAACTGCTTTCACTTTCAAAGATTGATTTGAGAGCTGCTACCCAACCTTTCACCTTGCCCCCATGTAAGGGGGAAGGTGGGCAAGGGTTCCTTGTTAGTGCAAGAATCTGTGGGCCTCGAGAAGTATTTGAAGGCCATGCTGATAGTCATTCAGAAACAGTTGCTCAAAGTATACTGCTCTTGTAAAGCATCAGTTTTCTCTTCTGGAAATGGAGATCCTAATGACTTTGTAGTAGTGGTGGTGATTAAACAAGATGTTACATAAGAAAATACCTTCATAGAACTTTAATGACACTGGCTGCAACTTACTGATGATTACATGAGTCAGGTACATCATCTTAATTTTTACTATAAACATATGTAGTACTGTGGTCTCCACTCTCTGAGTGGAAATTTTTGGAAAGGTTATATGGTTTTGTACAAGATCATCCAGGAAGTGAGAGAGTGGGATTTAAACCCAAATCTCTTTTACAGTTTCTCATGGAAGGTCATTGAAAAAAAAAAAAAAGATATGGCCTCTGACTTTAAGACCTGTAGAGGAATAGAAACACACTTTGATAATGAAGCCGAGTTTGATTAATGGCCAAAAGGATTTAATGTGCTAAGGGAATTCAAAGAAAAAAGAAATTTTGGTTGGAGAGTTATGCCAAGAGGCTGTAACCTAATGTGCAAGAGCATATATAGAATATTCTTGGTTCAAATCCCAGATTTCTTAGTTTCTAAACTGTGTAATATTGTCTGTATTAGTTTTTATCTCTAAGCTGACTTCAGCTATGACATGGACATTGAAATACTTCCTGCCTTTCAGGTTGTTGTGAGGGTTGGGAAAAAAATGATGTCTGTTAAACACATATCAGTGCTTGGTGAATAGATTTTTAAAAATCAAGGTTTATTTCATATAAGAAGTGGTAGATTAAAAGTTTTGAAGGATAGCAATAGAGTTTCAGCATAGACATGTAAGTTTGGGGGAATGAAGTATCCTCAATATTAAATGTGCTGCGGTAGAATTGTTATTTTATGTACTGAATTTATTTAAGAATCCATCAGAAGCATACCATTTTCTAAGTATGTCAAGCTTAAGAACTGATTTCGGGTTTGAGTAATGGTGGAGTAGTTTGCATCAGACTAACCTTCCTGCCAATAACATATATAAACTCTGCACAAAATATAAAAATTAACCGTTAAAAAGCATTGGAGGGGGAACCAAAGGTAATAAAAAAATGGAAAGGGCTTTGACACTTGATTGGAGGGCATCATACTATATGAGATTCATATTTATAAGGCTTTTCTTCAGAGGATAGTCCCAAATCTAATTGGTGCTGAGGAGCTCAAACACAAGACTGCAGTGTAAGAGACCTGAGGGACAGAGAGTAGAAATCTAAAAATTGATGAGCCGCAATGGAAGGATCCTGCACATCTACAGATCAGCTCTCCTCAAACTCTTGACTGACTGCTGAATTGTCTTTGCAGAAGGAAAGACTACAAAGGAAAAAGCAACAGCTGTAAGGCTGATGGTGCTGAGCAGATGTTTTAATGCCTTTCCATTGCAGGGGAGTCAAAGGCTTAGTGTTTGAGTCCAGGTAGAGAGGCTTGGATTTTCCATTGAAACCACAGAATGACCGTGCGTTAAGCATGATGATTATGTCTCATGACTAAAATACTGACCTTAAGACTAAGAGGGGCTTCCCTGTGGCTCAGCTGGGAAAGAATCTCCCTGCAATGCGGGAGACCTAGGTTCAATCCCTAGGTTGGGAAAATCGCATGGAAAAGGGAAAGGCTACCCACTCCAGTATTCTGGCCTGGAGAATTCCATGGACTGTATAGTCCATTGGGTAGCAAAGAGTCAGACACGACTGAGCGACTTTCACTTTCACTTCACTTTAAGACTAAGGGGAAAACCTTATAAAGGCCAACCTTTATGGAGTCTAAAATCAAGTGATTACACAGTAAAAGTAATCCACCCGTAGTTTAACTGACTTCTAGAACAACGATTTAATCAGGAAAAGTAACTGAATCAAAGCTGGGCAATGTGGAGGTCTTTCTTTATGGTTTCTTTGCTTTCTATTTCCTTGATGTATGTTCTTTATTAAATTTTCTTCTGTCTTTGGTTTTATTCTGTCATTCCTTTTTGACTTCTTAAATTGTATGCTAGCCCTTTGGTTTTGTGTTTTTTACTTTCTAACATAAGCGTTAACATTAAAGCTTATAAATTTGCCTATAAATCACTACTTTAGCTGTATTCCAAATTTTTTTCACAGATAGTATTGTAATTCCCCTTCACTTCTACTTATTTCCTGCTGCTGCTGCTGCTAAGTCACTTCAGTTGTGTCCAACTCTGTGCGACCCCATAGACAGCAGCCCACCGGGCTCTCCAATCCCTGGGATTCTCCAGGCAAGAACACTGGAGTGGGTTGCCATTTCCTTCTCCAATGCATGAAAGTGAAAAGTGAAAGTGAAGTTGCTCAGTTGTGTCCGACTCTTAGCGACCCCATGGACTGCAGCCCACCAGGCTCCTCCATCCATTGGATTTTCCAGGCAAGAGTACTGGGGTAGGGTGCCATGGCCTTCCCTGACTTATTTCCTAAATTCTGTTATATCTTTTAAAATTTATTTGATTGGTGGTTAGAGTGTGAGGTCTATAGTACACTCATTCTTGGAAATTATTGAGACTTACCTTATGGACTAAACTATGGTCAGTTCTTTTTAAAAATCCTCTATGTATGCTTTTAAAAATGGAAAATCTACTTAGATTTGATAAAAAATCCAAGAATATTTCATCTGTTATTCTGGAGTGGGTGGATAACTGAGAGCCTGTGAATTTAAAACTTGACAGTTTATAATTTTACAAAATTACATAGTGTTGAGTTTTAAATCATGGTTGCTGTTACATTATATGAATAAATGTAATCATTAGTTAGCAAGTTAGACAGGCAGAATGGTGGTGAAGAGGCAGACACCCTGGCTTGGTGCTTCCTTAAGTAGGATAATGAAAAATCCAGAAATTTGTGATATGGATAACAGGGATAAAGGTGTAGTGGACACTTGTCTGTAGCACTGTCCTCAGGTCTGACTTACATGCACCTTTGTAATCAGTGCTTAACTCCTCTTCTTCCGAGGGTGTTCCTAATAATTCTACATCAGGACTTCCAGCAACTCTCCATTGCATCTAAAATCCTGATGACAGCAATTAACGTATTCCATTACACTGATGTTTTGGGTGTAAAACATATAGCAGCTTCTGTCTGAAATCTGCCAAGTTCAAGAGTCAAAACACTACTGCTTTTCCACAGGCCCCCTGCCTCATCTTTCCTCTCAACCCCCTTCCTCCTTTGTTTGGAGTAACTTTTATTTAATGATTAGTGACTTTGCTCAGTTCATCAATACTGGTCAGAATTACATCAGACTCTTGGGCATTCAACAAAAATCTGACCTGGTAGGAAACAGCCCTCCAAAGGAAATTCACAATCTAAAGACTGGAAAAAGAGACAAAAAGGACAGGGGAAAAGGACAGATTGAAGGTTGAGGCTGAAGGATAGGAGAGCCTTTGGAAGAAGAAACTTCAGATCAGTTCCAATGTATTGTCACAGTATGAAATGAAACTTTTAACACCAAAGGATATGTGATTCAGAGCTAGCTGTCAAAGAAAAAGTTGTGCTTGTTTGTTACAGAGGTCGTATCTTTTTTTTTTTTTTTTTAACCTATCCTTTGCCTTACTTGATGCTGAAAAGGTTTTTCTTCTGTTAGCCAGGGACTCATTTGTACATTTTTCTCTTTATCATGTTTTTTTTAAAAAACAGGGATTATGTTACATCTCCACATACATGGACAGCCTAAAAGTGGATAGCAATCTCAGTGCTTTATGGGAGTAACTAGGGACCTTATTACCCTTGGAACTAAGGGCTGGAAAAGCAATAAGATGTGATATCTTTCCCAGGTTGGCAACCTTGAGATGTTAAGAAAGTTGAGGGGAATGAGAGTTCAGCATCATCAAACAGATTTGGCGTTCACCTTTTCAAATAGCCTACAGTATAGGGAATTATACAGGATGTGGGCAAGAAGAAACTTGATTTCCATTTCCTTGGGGCTCCAAGTTCACAGAGTATAATTAATCTATGTCTTTGACTTCTATTTCTAATGGGACTTTTACCCAATGCAATTAAACTGTGTTCGTGTTCATCTTTGCTCTTTTGACACTAAAGTGTCTATCATCGTGATTACTGACTTGACTGAAGATGTTGTCTCCTCTGCCTTGAGAATGCCAGTGTGTTCTGGGTACATGGTGGTAATAAAAACGCCCTGGCTATCAATTTATCAAGTTGTATCCTGTCACCCAGCCAAAAACAGAGTCTTGAAGGAATGAAAAGCTGAGCTGTTTAGCACTGGTGAAGACCAGAAGTATATGGCATGGACGCCAAAATGAAGAGCAAGATAGAGAAGAGCTATTGGTACGGGAGCAAGTGGCAGCTCTGAGAAGGCTGTAAAAGCCTGGCAGGTCTTGGGCTAATGAGAGGTTCAAGTTAAATTTAGGAGGACACCATGGAAGGCACATTTGGATGCCTTCTTGAAAGTTCACTTAAAATGTGATCAGTGAAAAGAGCTTTAGGGAATTTTGTTTCCTCCCCAGTTTCCTCATTGAGTGAGTTTGTGATGTTAGACAAGGATATTAGAACTCAGTTTTCATGTGTGTGAAATAGAATAAAATCTGTCAGCCTACCTCACAGGGTTGTCTTGAGAGTTCACTAAATTTGTGTAAGTCAAGGGGATTTGGAAACTGAAAATTCATGTACAGGAGGAACATATTTAGGGACAATTTATTTCCTCAGGCTTTGTTCCCTTTTTTTTTTTTTAATTTTTTACTTTTTGTATTTATTTATTTTTTTACACGAACTCCCAAACATGAACCCCCCTCCCACCTCCCACCCCACATCATCCCTCCAGATCATCCCCATATACCAGCCCCAAGCATCCTGCATCCTGCATTGAACATAGACTGGCAATTCATTTCTTACATGATAGTATACATATTTCAATGCTATTCTCCCAAATCATCCCACCCTCTCCCTCTTCCTCTCCTTCTCCCTCAGAGTCCATAAGTCCGCTCTACACATCTGTATCTCTTTTGCTGTCTTGCATACAGGGTCCTCATTACCATCTTTCTAAATTCCATATATATGTGTTAGTATACTGTATTGGTGTTTTTCTTTCTGGCTTACTTCACTCTGTATAATTGGTTCCAGTTTCATCCATCTTATTAGAACTGATTCAAATGTATTCTTTTTAATGGCTGAGTAATACTCCATTGTGTATATATACCACAGCTTTCTTATCCATTCATCCGCTGATGGACATCTAGGTTGTTTCCATGTCCTGGCTATTATAAACAGTGCTGCAATGAACATTGGGGTACATGTGTCTCTTTCTATTCTGGTTTCCTCGGTGTGTATGCCCAGCAGTGGGATTGCTGGGTCATAAGGCAGTTCTATTTGCAATTTCTTAAGGAATCTCCACACTGTTCTCCATAGTGGCTGTACTAGTTTGCATTCCCACCAACAGTGTAAAAGGGTTCCCTTTTCTCCACACCCTCTCCAGCATTTATTGCTTGCAGACTTTTGGATCGCAGCCATTCTGACTGGTGTGAAGTGGTATCTCATTGTGGTCTTGATTTGCATTTCTCTGATAATGAGTGACGTTGAGCATCTTTTCATGTGTTTGTTAGCCATCCGTATGTCTTCTTTGGAGAAATGTCTATTTAGTTCTTTGGCCCATTTTTTGATTGGGTCGTTTATTTTTCTGGAATTGAGCTGTATAAGTTGCTTGTATATTTTTGAGATTAGTTGTTTGTCAGTTGCTTCATTTGCTATTATTTTCTCCCATTCAGAGGGTTGTCTTTTCACCTTGCTTATAGTTTCCTTTGTTGTGCAGAAGCTTTTAATTTTAATTAGATCCCATTTGTTTATATTTGCTTTTATTTCCAGTATTCTGGGAGGCGGATCATTGAGGATCCTGCTGTGATTTATGTCGGAGAGTGTTTTGCCTATGTTCTCCTCTAGGAGTTTTATAGTTTCTGGTCTTACATTTAGATCTTTAATCCATTTTGAGTTTATTTTTGTGTGTGGTGTTAGAAAGTGATCTAGTTTCATTCTTTTACAAGTGGTTGACCAGTTTTCCCAGCACCACTTGTTAAAGAGATTGTCTTTACTCCATTGTATATTCTTGCCTCCTTTGTCAAAGATAAGGTGTCCATATGTGTGTGGATTTATCTCTGGGCTTTCTATTTTGTTCCATTGATCTCTATTTCTGTCTTTGTGCCAGTACCATACTGTCTTGATGACTGTGGCTTTGTAGTAGAGCCTGAAGTCAGGTAAGTTGATTCCTCCAGTTCCATTCTTCAAAAGATGTCTCTTTGAATAGAGAAATGGTTGTATTTCTGGAGGATTATAGAATAGGAAATTACTGACCAAGAATGGTGAGACTCAAAAAAAAAAAGATGCAAGCAGGACATGAAAAAAAAAACAACAGTGGTCAGCACTAGGTTTATGTCCTATGTCAATCAGTGGAACAGGAACAGTCATTATCTGTTGCCTTTCTTTTGGTCAGTTCAGTTCAGTCACTCAGTCGTGTCCGACTCTTTGCGACCCCATGAATCGCAGCACGCCAGGCCTCCCTGTCCATCACCAACTCCCAGGGTTCACTCAAACTCATGTCCATCGAGTCCGTGAAGCCATCCAGCCATCTCATCCTCGGTTGGAAATGTAAATCAGACACAACTGAACATGAGCACTTTGTCTAAATGAAGTACATTCAGTTCAGAGAAATAGATCCTGTAATTTAAATATGTATTTCTCATCACTGAAGAAAAGAGACACAACTGTTCCTCTTGGAAAGTGTGTGAAGTTTGAAATAATTCTCTGTAAAAGAGAACTCTCCCCAGTCACTTCGTTTTCATGTAAACTGTGTGTAGTAATAAATACTTAAAAAGAATTAATACAGGAGACTTCAACTGTATGTATATGTTTAAAATTCACAATAAAGATTTAAATCAAATATAGCGAAATGTTAAGATTTTAGAGCTTCCCTGGTGGCTCAGCTGGTAAAGAATCTGCCTGCAATGTGGGAAACCTGGGTTCAATCCCTGAGTTGGGAAGATCATCTGGAGAAGGGAATGGCTACCCTCCCTATTAACTGTATGCTTGAAATGTCTCAATGCAAAAATGATAATTAAAAACAAAATAGACCAATTCTAAATTTTGACCAATAATTTCATAGAGGGGAAAACTTTTAAAAATGAGAATTATTAATCCCCCCCAAAAAAGAGAAAAAGGAACACAGAATTTACAAAGCTAGTAGAAAACAAATTTTGTAAGGTGAAGACTGAAGCCCAAATATATTAGTAATTATGTCAAGTGCAAGGAGACCAAATATTTCCTAATAAAATATTAAGATTATCAGACTGAACTTAAAAATAACAAGCTGTATGTTCTTTATCAAACGTAGTTTTTAAATGACAAAAGGGTTAAAGTGAAAGAATGGAAAATACAAAACTGTACACACTAACCGATAAACAGACAAGCCAATTTTATTTGTAGGGTAAAAAGATTAGGGGGCTTCCCAGGTGGCACTAGTGGTAAAGAATCAGCCTGCCAGTGCAGAAGACACAAGAGACACATGTTTAATCCCTGGGTTGGGAAGATCCCCTGAAGGAGGAAATGGCAACCCTCTCTAGTATTCTTGCCTAGAGAATTCCATGGACAGAGGACCCTGGCACACTATAGGCCAGGGAGTTGCAAAGAGTTGAACATGACGGAGCACAGCAAGGCTGTAAGATGATTAGAAATAAAGAGGCACTTTCCATAATGATTATACAGTCAATTCATTGGTTACACACATACTCATATGTGACATATATATATACAATGTGTATAATATGTGTAGCCTAACTATAATAGCCTCAAAAAATAAAAAACAAATGTTGAAAAAGACAATTATGACAGATTTGTCTACACTGTTTTATGAAAGCATGATTAGCATCCAGTAAAATGTACAATCTTTAATTGTGAGTTTAAATATTTACAAATGTATGTACCCGTATAACCCCCCTCCTATCAAAGATGGAATATTTCAGTCATGTTAGAAGGTTTGCTCCTGTCCCACTGTCAAGTCTGACCCTAGAGGCAGTCACTGTTCAGATTTCTTTCACAGTGTAATTTCTTGTAAATGAAATCATGCACTATGCACTCGTTGACTTCTTCTTTTTTTTAATTGCTTAGTAGTATTCCATTACATGAGTATACCATAATTGCTTATATATTCTCTCCTTACTGGAATATGTGCTGTTTTCAGTTTGGCTCTTATGAATAAAGCTGCTATGACATTTCTGTACAATACTTTTTATGGTTATATGTTTTCATTACATTTGGATAAATACCCACAAGTGTAATTGCTGACTTCAGGTAGGTATATACTTTAATGTACAAGAAACTGCCCAATGTTTTTTTCAAAGTGGTATTGCCTTTAATAATTTATAAGAGTTCTTTTTCTACACACTTTCCACCATTCGATGTAAATAATTTTTCATTTTAGCAATGCTAGGTGTCTGTAGTAATATTTCATTTTGCATTAATATTTAATTGAATTTCTATGTTGACCAATAATGATGAGCATTTTTTACCTATGAGTTGAAAGTGCTGTACTCAATATGTCAGCAAATTTGGAAAACTCAGCAGTGGCCACAGGACTGGAAAAGGCCAGTTTTCATTCCAATCCCAAAGAAAGGCAATGCCAAAGAATTCTCAAACTACCACACAATTGTACTCATCTCACACGCTAGTAAAGTAATGCTCAAAATTCTCCAAGCCAGGCTTCAGTAATACATGAACCATAAACTTCCAGATGTTCAAGCTGGTTTTAGAAAATGCAGACGAACCAGAGATCAAATTGCCAACATCTGCTGGATCATCGAAAAAACAAGAGAGTTCCAGAAAAAACATCTACTTCTGCTTTATTGACTGTGCCAAACATTTCACTGTGTGGATCACAATAAACTGGAAAATTCTGAAAGAGATGGGAATAGCAGACCACCTGACCTGCCTCTTGAGAAATCTGTATGCACGTCAGGAAGCAGCAGTTAGAACTGGACATGGAACAACAGACTGGTTCCAAATAGGAAAAGGAGTACATCAAGGATGTATATTGTCACCCTGCTTATTTAACTTCTATGCAGAGTATGTCATGAGAAACACTGGGCTGGAGGAAGCACAAGCTGGAATCAAGACTGCTGGGAGAAATATCAGTAAGTAACCTCAGACATTGATATTTGAGATGTCACCAAATATGACACCACCTTTTTGGCAGAAAGTGAAGAAGAACTAAAGAGCCTCTTGATGAAAGTGAAAGAGGAGGGTGAAAAAGTTGGCATAAAGCTCAACATTCAGAAAACTAAGATCATGGCATCTGATCCCATCACTTCATGGGAAATAGATGGGGAAACAGTGGAAACAGTGTCAGACTTTATTTTTGGGGGCTCCAAAATCACTGCAGATGGTGATTGCAGCCATAGAATTAAAAGATGCTTACTCCTTGGAAGGAAAGTTATGACCAACCTAGACAGCATATTAAAAAGCAGAGACATTGCTTTGTCAACAATGGTCCATCTAGTCAAGGCTATGGTTTTTCCA
>SJYX01006694.1:294421-315594 GCA_006410675.1 Oreotragus oreotragus | reverse complement strand
CCACTTGTAAAAGAATGAAACTAGATCACTTTCTAACACTACACACAAAAATAAACTCAAAATGGATTAAAGATCTAAACGTAAGACCAGAAACTATAAAACTCCTAGAGGAGAACATCGACAAAACACTCTCCCCGACATAAATCACAGCAGGATCCTCTATGATTCACCTCCCAGAATATTGGAAATAAAAGCAAAAATAAACAAATGGGATCTAATTAAAATTAAAATGAGTTTCTTTTTTAATGGACATCCTATTGTTTCAATGCCATTTGTTGAAATAGCTTTCCTTTACCCATTGAATTGCTTTGTTGACTATAACAGAATCATAGGCTGTATAAGCGGGGAAGGCAACGGCACCCCACCCCAGTACTCTTGCCTGGAAAATCCAATGGACGGAGTAGCCTGGTGGGCTGCAGTCCATGGGGTCGCTAACAGTCGGACAGACTGAGCGACTTCACTTTCACTTTTCACCTTCATGCATTGGAGAAGGAAATGGCAACCCACTCCAGTATTCTTGCCTGGAGAATCCCAGGGATGGGGGAGCCTGGTGGGCTGCCATCTATGGGGTCGCACAGAGTCGGACACGACTGAAGTGACTTAGCAGCAGCAGCAGGCTGTATAAGTGTAGGTCTTTATCTAGACTCTCTGTTGTGTTTCACTAACCAGTTTTTCTATCTTTGCATTAGTAGTAATTATTTTCATTTTATTAGAAAACTTAGAGATAGTTACTATATGTCCTCCAGTCTTTTGTTCTTATTTGGTATTTTACTTTGGCTAGTCTAGGTCATTTATGTTCCATATAAATGTTTTAATTAGCTTGGACATTTTATAGGAAAAAAATAGCTGAGATTTTTACTGTTGTTGTAATTGAGTTGAATCTATAGATCACTTGTGGAGAATAGAAATCTTCATATTTAATCTTTTGATGCATGAACAGGCTATTTTTTTCACTAATATGGGTCCTCTTTAATTTTATCATTAGTATATTTCAATGAATAGATTTTGCATATTTTTTAATTTATCATATTTTATGACTTTTAACATACTGTAAATGATACTGATTTTTACTACATATTCTGTTTTTATTAATACTATAGAAAAAATGTTTGATTGTTTTTGACTTTATATGTTGTGATCCTGTTAAATTCACTCAGTTCCAGTAGCTTTTTTCATATATTCCTTGGAATTTCCTAGGTACCTGATTATCTCATCTATAAACAAAGATAGATTTACTTCTTTCTTTCCATTTTGTTTGTCTTTTACTTTTTTCTCATCTAATTGTACTGGCTAGGACATCCAGTAAAGTTTTAAATAAGAGTAGAGAGCAGGTCTTCTTGCCTTTTTCACCATATTAAAGGGAAAGTACTCAGTCTTTCATCATTAAATGTAACATTGGCATTTAGATTTTTTAAAAGATGTTTTTTACCATTGTAGAGGGAGATTGCCAGAGAAGGCAATGGCACCCCACTCCAGTACTCTTGCCTGGAAAGTCCCATGGACGGAGGAGCCTGGTAGGCTGCAGTCCATGGGGTTGCTAAGAGTCGGCACGACTGAGCAACTTCACTTTCGCTTTTCACTTTCATGCATTGGAGAAGGCAATGGCACCTCACGCCAGTATTCTTGCCTGGAGAATCCCAGAGACAGAGGAGCCTAGTGGGCTGCCGTCTCTGGGGTCGCACAGACTCGGACACGACTGAAGCGACTTAGCAGCAGCAGCAGAGGGAGACTGCATCGATTACAAGTCTGGGTGTTGAATTCTGTCAGATGGTTTTCCAACACCTACTTGGAAGATCATATGGCTTTTCTCCTTTATTCTAATAAGTCTTACTCCATCATATTATGTTCTTTCATATTTTGTTGAATTTGTTTTGCTAATATTTTGTTAAGATTTTTGAGTATTTGTTAATAAAGCATATTTTAATATTTTTATTTGTTTGTAGAGTTGAACTGGTGTTCCCTCCCCTCCAACTTTATTAAGGTGATGGTAGGAATAGGCTATTTCTTAAACAAATGTTGACAGAATTCACCGGTTACGTATTTTGTGTATGTATTTAATTGTGAAGGTGTTTAATTATGAATTCAATTTTTAGAAGTAGTTAAGGTTTTCCAATTTTTCTCTTTTAGTTTTGATTTTTTACATTTTAAGGAATTTGTCATTCTCTTTATGGTATTGGCATATGATTATTCACAATATTTCTTTATTTTATTTTTCAGCCCCTTCTAATATTGATAATTTGTGGCTTCTTTCTCTTTTAGTGAACAGCCTTGCTAATATTTTATAAATTTTATTGACCTTTACAAAGTTTCCATTAACTTTCTCTATTGTTTGTCCGTTTTTAATGCCATAAATATCCACTCTTATGTTTTTTATTTCCTTCTTTCTATTCATAATGAGTTTAATTTGCTTTTATTCCTCCTTCTTTATAGAGAAGTTTATTCTAAAATATTTTCTCTTTTCTTTGTGCAAGTGTTTTAAAATTGTAAAATTTCCCCCCAAGCTCTGCTTTGAACTTCTCAGGTGGCTCATTTTTATTTTATTTATATTTGGCCACACTATACAGCATTTAGGAGCTCCCAGATGGTGCTGGGAAGTTTTTTGCAGTATTCATGTATGGATGTGAGAGTTGGACCATAAAGAAAGCTGACTGCCGAAGAATTGATGCTTTTGAACTGTGGTGTGGGAGAAGGCTCTTGAGAGTCCCTTGGACTACAAGGAGATCCAACCAGGCCATCCTAAAGGAAATAAGTCCTGAATATTCATTGGAAGGACTGATGCTGAAGCTGAAACTCCAATACTTCGGCCACCTGATGAGAAGAACTGCCTCATGGAAAAGACCCTGATGCTGGAAAAGATTGAAGGGCAGTCGGAGAAGGGGACGACAGAGGATGAGATGGCTGGATGGCATCACCAGCTCAATGGACCTGAGTTTAAGCAAGCTCCGGGAGTTGGTGATGGACAGGAAAGCCTGGCGTACTACAGTCCAAGGGGACACAACTGAGTGACTGAACTGAACACGTGGCTCTAGTGGTAAAGAATCTCCTTGCCAGTGCAGGAGACACGGGAGACATAGATTTGATCCCTGGGTCGGGAAGATCCCCTGGAGGAGGAAATGACAACCCATTCTATATTCTTGCTCGGGAAACCTCAAGGACAGAGGAGCCTAGCAGGCTACAGTCTATGGAGTCACAAAGAGTCAGACATGACTAAGCATTCATGCACGCACTGCCTTAGTTGCAATGTACAGGTTTTGATATGTTGTATTTTAATTATCCTTCAGATTGAAATGTTTTCTTATTTCAATTAGTTTTTGTTAGTTTTAATTTTAGCTTGTGAGTTATCTAGAAATGTGTTGCTTAATTTCTGGCCATTTTCCAGATAATTTTACTATTATTGATTTGTGATTTCATATCATTTTTGTCAGAAAACAAACAAGCATAATTCCACTTGTTTTAAATTTATTGAGCTTTGACCTCGAATGTAATATAACCTTGGTTCATGTTCCACTGGCACTTTAAAATAATGTATTTCCTACATTTTGTGGTCTAAAGTTTTATACATAACAAATGGTTTATGATAATGTTTAAAGTATCTACATCCTTACTGAATTTTGTCTCTTTGACTATCAGTTACTTAGAAAATGGAGCTAAAATTATCAACTCTAACTGTGGATTTTTCTCTTTGTACCATTTTGAAGCTATGTAATTAGTTGCATCTACATTTTGGTTTATTACATATTTTTGGTAAATTAATCCTTTTCTCATTATGAAAATCTCCTTTGCCTGAAATCTGCTTTGTTTCATATTATTATAGCCACTCCAGCTTTCTGACAATTAGAATTTTCACAGTGTTTATTTTCTGTTCCTTTTACTTTTAATGTATGTGTGTCTTTGTTTAAAGTACAGCTTTTATAAATGTCAGGTAGCTGGGTCTTGCTTGTTTATTCAGTCTAAAAATTTCTGCCCTTTATTGTAGTGTTTAGTTCACACACATTTCATATAATTATTTATATTGTTTGTTTTAGGTTTACTAAAGTTTTACTGAATGTCTTTTATTTCTCTTATCTCTTCTTTTTTCCTTTCCTCTATTTCTTGCCCTTTTTTTCATTAATGGAGCAATAAAAGATATAAGATTTTATATCTTATATTGGCTTTTTAAATTATATCTCTTTTTTCATTTTTAATATTTGATCCAAGACTTACTATCTATACCTTTATCTAATAGCATTTTGTTTTGAATGAATATATCATTTCACATAGAATGTAAAACAAACAACAGTGTATATCTGCTCCCTTCCCGTCTTTCTACAATTGCTTACTAGAATATATAAGCAATTGCTTGCTTCTACAATTGCTTACTTCCCTAGAATATATTAATTTTGCTTTAAAGAGTCAATTACCTTTTAAAGCAATTCAAGAAGGTGAAACATAAAGTTATTCTGGACTTATTTACATGTTTATCTTTTGAGAAATGTTCTGTGTAGATTTGAGTTCCCATTTACTACCATTGGCTTCTCCCTAAAGAATTTCCTGTAACACTTATTATAGTGTAGGCCAGATGGCCACAAATTCTTTCAGAATTTATTTGTCTGAGTATGTCTTTGTTCTGCCTTCATTTCTGAAAAATTTTTTCACTGGTTATGCAATTCTGGGTTTTTAACCATTTTAAAAAGGTTTTCTCACTCTCTTTGACGTTTATTGTTTCTTTTGAGAACGTAGCAGTAATTCTTATTATTCTCCTGCTTTCAATGTGTCTTTTTGGAGGAGAAGGGTACTCTTAATATTGTCTTGTTTATTTTGGTAACTTAATTATGATGTGCCTACATGTGATATTCCTTGCATTTCTGCTACCTGGGGAGTAGCAGAGGTCGTAGACTTGGGAACTCATGAAATTTGACAAACATTTGGCCATTATTTACTTCAATATTTTTGCCCCAAACTCTCTCCTTCTTTTCTCAAGAGTGACTAACATGTTCAAATGTAGGACAATTGAATGTCTCTTATTAATGGTAGGAGGAGTATAAATTGGTACAACCATGTAGGAAAATTGATTTCACTATCTGCTAATGTTAATACATGTACTTAGTTATACAGAAATTACATTCCTCGTATATATCCAAGAGTATGTCCATATATGCACCAGAATATGTGTACAAGAGTGTAAAAACACATATTTGGAAATAAATGTAGTATAATCAATAATTATATACAATTGTCACCATTAAATCCAGCAATGAAACGAAACTATTTACTACCTGCAATAATGTGGACATTGATCACAAACATGATGTTGAGCCAAAGAGAGAAGATTTCATACAGTGTGAGTTTATTTGTATAAAATATGAAAATAGACAAGATCAACCTGTGATGTTAGAAACTGGGTTAGTGGTTTTCCTTTGGGTAGAAGGACAGTGAATGAAGCAGACATGAGAGAACTCTCTAGATGAGTTAAGTTTGTGAAAATTCTTGCAGCTATACCTGTTTCCATGTATTTCTATATGTATATTGCCATGTGATTTCAACTATATATATTATAGATCATTAAAAGGTTAAAAAAGAAAAACTAAATTAAAATTAAGTTAAACAAGAAATGATTTATTTTTGCTAGTAAGCCAATACTGCTTTGAAAATAAAAATTATATAATTCAAAACAAGTATTAAATGGTTATAATGCATACTTTGGGTCTTTCTTCACAAGTTTTTTTCATTTAGCATGCTTTTCTTTTATAATGTGGAAAAAAGAAACTCAAAGGCAAATATTTGTCTCATTTAGGTACCAAATTCTAGAGTCATGAGACTCAATAAAACTTGCTCAGCTTTACCCTTTATTTCCTCGCTGGGTGTTCTGTAGTGTGCTTCTCCTACTCTCCAGCTCCAAAATACTTTCTCTATTTTTTCAGCACAGATGTAAGTGGAATACTTTTATGCCAAGGAAAGATTCAGGCAGAAGCTCTTCAGATGGTTAAAATGAAGAAACTAAGCTCTTTCTCTCCCCGCTTCCCACCCTCCCCACCCTCCCCCACCATATGTTTCAGAAGGGCCAAGAGGAATTTGCTGCTGACTATAGAGAGAAAATGTGAAGGAAACATAGAGGAAAGATGTTTTGTACTTGGTGAAGCAAGTGTATGGATAATGAAGATCTTTGTGGTGGTTGTGGGTGGGGAGGGGAGGGGGTTGGTGATGGTGGTAAACTAATAAATACTGTTTGTTTGGACTTCTAAGTATCTCTTCACAAATTTCTATATGTTCATGAAACCACTTTAAATCTGTGCTCAAAACTAATTTTTAAGTGTATTTGAACTATTCTATACCAGATGATATATGAATCACTTTCAGTTCAGTTCGGTAGCTCAGTCGTGTCCGATTCTCTGCGACCCCATGAATCGCAGCATGCCAGGCCTCCCTGTCCATCACCAACTCCTTGAGTTTACCCAAACTCATGTCCATCGAGTCGGTGATGCCATGCAACCATCTCATTCTCTGTCATCCCCTTCTCCTCCTGCCCCCAATCCCTCCCAGCATCAAGGTCTTTTCCAGTGAGTCAAATCTTCATATGAGGTGGCCAAAGTATTGGAGTTTCAGCTTCAGCATCAGTCCTTCCAATGAACACCCAGAGCTGATCTCCTTCAGAATGGACTGGTTGGAACTCCTTGCAGTCCAAGGGACTCTCAAGAGTCTTCTCCAACACCACAGTTCAAAAGCATCAATTCTTCAGTGTTTAGCTTTCTTCACAGTCCAATTCTCACATCCATACATGACCACTGGAAAAACCATAGTCTTGACTAGACAGACCTTTGTTGGCAAAGTAATGTCTCTGCTTTTTAATATGCTGTCTAGGTTGGTCATAACTTTCCTTCCAAGGAGTAAGTGTCTTTTAATTTCATGGCTGCAGTCACCATCTGCAGTGATTTTGGAGCCCAGAAAAATAGTCAACCACTGTTTCCACTGTTTCCCCATCTATTTCCCATGAAGTGATGGGACAGGATGCCATGATCTTTGTTTTCTGAATGTTGAGCTTTAAGCCANTCCTTCCAAGGAGTAAGTGTCTTTTAATTTCATGGCTGCAGTCACCATCTGCAGTGATTTTGGAGCCCAGAAAAATAGTCAACCACTGTTTCCACTGTTTCCCCATCTATTTCCCATGAAGTGATGGGACAGGATGCCATGATCTTTGTTTTCTGAATGTTGAGCTTTAAGCCAACTTTTTCACTCTCCTTTTACACTTTCATCAAGAGGCTTTTGAGTTCCTCTTCACTTTCTGCCATAAGGGTGGTGTCATCTGCATATTTGAGGTTATTGATATTTCTCCCAGCAATCTTGATTTCAGCTTGTGCTTCCTCTAGCCCAGCGTTTCTTCTGATGTACTCTGCATATAAGTTAAACAAGCAGGGTGACAATATACAGCCTTGATATACTCCTTTTCCTATTTGGAATCAGTCTGTTGTTCCATGTCCAGTTCAGACTTTGCTTCCTGACTTGCATACAGGTTTCTCAAGAGGCAGGTCAGGTGGTCTGGTATTCCCATCTCTTTCAGAATTTTTTTACAGTTTATTGTGCTCCACACAGTCAAAGGCTTTGGCATATTCAACAGAGCAGAAATAGATGTTTTTCTGGAACTCTCTTGCTTTTTCCATGATCCAGCAGATGTTGGCAATTTGATCTCTGGTTCCTCTGCCTTTTCTAAAACCAGCTTGAACATCTGGAAGTTCACGGTTCACCTATTGCTGAAGCCTGGCTTGGAGAATTTTGAGCATTACTTCACTAGTGTGTGAGATGAGTGCAACTGTGCGGTAGTTTGAGCATTCTTTGGCATTGCCTTTCTTTGGGATTGGAATGAAAACTGACCTTTTCCAGTCCCGTGGCCACTGCTGAGTTTTCCAAATTTGCTGGCATATTGAGTGTAGTACTTTCACAGAATCATCTTTTAGGATTTGAAATAGCTCAACTGAAATTCCATCAGCTCCACTATTAGAGAAAGCATAATAAAGCTTCTGTGTTGATTGTAAAGTGATACAAAGAAGGCAGACTTTTTTGTTCAAGAGAAAATAAGGATGAAAATGAAAGTGAAAGACTATTGCTTTTTGCTTTCTGAGCCGAAGAGGAAACTAGAAAATAATGTGCTAACAGTTTCTCTCACTGGGAGTTTCCCCTGGATAGCTGAGAAAGAGGGAATCAAGCAGAGAGAGAAACAAGAACATTGGAAATTCCAGGGCTAAGCATGAAGTGGTACAGTTGAGACACTTCTCGCTAGTGAGCCAGAAGCTATACTGCTCTTGAATTATTAGGAGGTCTTTTTATACAAACTCATCCAAACTAATCTAAAGTTCCTAAAGTTTAACACACTACAGAAGAGCTGAGACAAAGATTTTACTCAGGTCTGTTTGAGGTTTGGAATGTTAGTTACTTGATTCTCTTAGACCTTAATTAAGTTCATAATAAACATAAAACAAATGATGTTCAAAGTATCAGCTCTAAAGCTGGAAGTGAGTGCTCAGTGACTCCCACAGAACAAGATTCCCAGGTAACCTTCACTTGCAGAATGAAGATGAATCCTCAGGACTCAGTAGGTTCCTGCTACTTCTCCAGGCTAGACCTTGGGACATATCTTGGCAAGTACTAAGTCTGAACTTGACGATTTTGGGTATGTTTATCCAAGAAGATTGTAGATCTGTGTTACAAATACAGTTACAAGAATGCAGGTTGAGAGAGAAGTTGGGCTTCCAGGCAAACCTCTAGTGGGTACAAGGAAGCAGAAGAGAGGCTACCCTTCTTATCTGTTAAGTTCTCTGGGAAGTAGACATTGAGATGGAATTAGGAATAAAGATTTATGTGGAAGTAACACTTATGAAAGAAAAAAGAAGGAGGCAAGCAGGGTCAGGCAAGGAAATTGTCAGACCACAATGTAAGCCTGGCAAAAGTCTCTGCCAACCTAACAGAGAGACCTGGAGCAAAGCTGGACCCTTGTAGCAGTGCTGTTTTGGGGCAGGAAAGGTTAGGCTCATGTACTACCAACTTGTCCGTCCAGTCACTGACTGTGTGACTAGCTTGTTCTTGGCTCAAGACTTACACAGATCCTAAAGAAGTGAAGAGCTAGAAGCTCTTAGTTACCGTACTCCTGGAAGCTGGTGGTACTTTCCCAAAGAAGATCTGAGCCGCTTATCTCTGTGTCTGTTACAATCCACTCCCCGTGTCCCCATATCCACTTCCCTA
This sequence comes from Oreotragus oreotragus, assembly GCA_006410675.1. NCBI lineage: Eukaryota > Metazoa > Chordata > Mammalia > Artiodactyla > Bovidae > Oreotragus > Oreotragus oreotragus. Next base: position 306,384 of record SJYX01006694.1, on the reverse strand, counting down.
TATGTACATGGGAAGCAGCAGCTCCTTCGGGGTTCTGAGAGGAAACCCAAAAGAGGGAGACGCACCACTGCAGTTGGTCTGCAACTGGTGTTTGTTTTCCTCTTCCACTCTGCATTCAATTTCTTCTTACTCTCAACTGCCACCTCTGCTTACCTGATGAAAGTGATAGTGTTAGTCACTCAGTTGTGTCGTGACCCTTTGCGAGGCCATGGACTGTAGCCCCCAGGCTCCTCTGTCCATGGGATGGTCCAGGCAAGAATACTGGAGTGGGTTGCCATTTCCCCTTCCAAGGGATTTTCCCTATCCAGGGATTGAACCCACGTCTCCTGAGCCTTCTGCATTGGCAGGTGGATTCTTTACCACTGAGCCACCTGGGGAGACCCGCTTGATCATACATATGTGTAAAATAAATAAGCAACAAGGACATACAGCCATGATCGGGGGAAGAGCACCACATAAAAGACTTCGATTTAATGTTTTATGCATTATGAAGAATAGTATCCCTATCCTCTCAGGGTATTAGGTCTGACCTGGCCCATCAGCAACATCTTTAGTAAGCTATTCCACTGATCTTTCAGGCTGGCAGCTTCTAGGTAGTTCAGTATGTGAAAAGACTGGTGAAACTGTGGTCACAGGCTCAAATCTTCAATAGAAGATGTATTCCTTGGTCAGATGGGATACTGTGTCGGATTCCAAACCTGAGGACCAAGCACTGTGTCAGTCCCACATAGTGATGTTGATTGAGCCAACAAAACTCAGACCAAGGAGTGAGTTAACAAGTGAGAATTCTGACTCTTGCTTCTTCCTCTCTCTTCTCTTGCCAGCCTCTACTGGAAAAAAATTTCCTTCCTCTCTGTATTACTGATAATGGTAAAAGTCAGCATTCCAACCTTCAGATTCATTTTTTAAATGTACAGATAATTTTTAGAGTTGAAAACTTCTTTATTCTCAATGCCTTACTCTCCAGAGTATATATTCCCCATGAACAAGAATCAGCTTTGAGAGTGAGAGCAGAAGGATGGCCCATTTCTATTTGCTTCTCTGCTTTAACAGTCTGCTTCTGGTTGGAAAAGGAATTAACCACATTCAGTAAAGTGGAAAGATAAAAATCACATTAATAACTGCAATATTGAGACTATAAGTAGTATTGAAGTTTGTAAAAATTTAGAAGAAATATCTGATGAACGAAATGCATTTCTCCTGTATATTTGGTCTTCCTCCACTGTTCCAGATTTCCAGCTCCCCAGATTCTTGGAATTTGCTAAATGTTGAGAGTGATCATTTAGTCAAAGCTATGGTTTTTCAGTAGTCATGCATGGATGTGAGAGTTGGACTATAGAGGAAACTGAGCACCGAAGAATTGATGCTTTTGAACTGTGGTGTTGGAGAAGTCCCTTGGACTGCAAGGAGATCCAACCAATCCACCCTAAAGGAGATCAGTCCTGGATGTTCATTGGAAGGACTGATGCTGAAGCTGAAACTCCAATACTTCGGCCACCTGATGAGAAGAACTGACTCAATGGAAAAGACCCTGATGCTGGGAAAGATTGAAGGCAGGAGGAGAAGGGGATGACAGAGAATGAGATGGTTGGATGGCATCTCTGACTCAATGAGCATGAGTTTGAGTAAGCTCTGGGGGTTGGTGATGGACAGGGAAGCCTGGTGTGCTACAGTCCATGGGGTTGCAAAGAATTGGACACGACTGAGCTGAGCAACTAAACTGAGCTGAGAGTGATAATGGTGTTTTGATACGTTAATGAGGTGACTTTTGAAAAGCATCCAGGGATAAGGGCCACTAGTATCTGAAGTTGGATGGTAAGGGGGATGAAGGGCGAGGGGGATTCTTGTGTGACTGAACCTGTGGAATCTGATATTATATCTAGATAGTAAGTGTCAGAACTGAGTTGAATTCTCAGACACTCTGCTGGTATCTGAGAATTACTTTTTGGTGTGAGGGAAATGGCGCCGCCCCCGACCCACAACATTGGAAATTGAGTCTTAGAACACTGAAAAAATAACATATTATGCCCCCTTTGCTAAATACTATTTTCCTCACATGATGCAGTCTTCATCCTTCTCTGCCCTGTATTATGCCCAGAACAGTAACTTTATATTCTGCCTTGACCTGCCCTGCCTTTTGTCTTCAGATTGGGAGCCAGTCAGTGGTTGACACAAGTGAGAAATCAGAGGCTGGAGTTGAAGTAAGGCAAGGTTTTCATTTCCCATCTCCCCAGCTACCTCTGCCAGAGGTCACAGCTCCTGTCCAGCAGCCCTCCTGCGCAATCACAGCTACTTCTTACTATTCGAGTAACTTCTCCCTCCTTGTGTGTCTTCACATCTAGGGATGATGACATTATGATCTCCTGCCACCTCTCCAGTGGCACACCATCCCTTGTTTCCCTTAACTTAAAAAAAAAAAATCCCTTAATTAAAGTTTCTTCAGTTGTCCTGGTAAGTATGGCATTTACTTTTCTTCAGACCATTACTGATAAACTCGTTATATCTGTATGATTTTGTATCTGCATGAAGTATTTTTTTATTAGATTAGAACTCCTTAAAATCAGGGATTCTAATTCTTAAAATTCTCTCTTATCCTTTTCCTCTATTACAAAGCACAATACACTATATACAGAGATGGGCATGAAATGCTTTCTGAAATTCTTCATTTAACCATTGAGCTGTTATGGGTCAGGCATCGTTTTAGGGACTGTGGATACCATAATGAACAAGATGGAAGTGTTCTTGTCCTTCGAATCTATACTCTCCTGACTCTAATAGTTCCCCCTTTGTAGGCTCCAGTTTTTAATGAACAAAGTGTGTTGTAGTTGTTGACTCTCCTGGTCACATCCTTTTCAGGCATATCTATTCTACCCGCATACCAGATGGCAAGGATAAGGCAGAATCATGTTTAAGCTGAAATTTGAGGACCCAAAGCTGTAAATAAGCAGTGCAAGTATAATGAGACATCTGGACATAGAAATAAATAGGCATAGAAAGAAATATAGGTGTCATGATAATTTGATAGATCATTTTGTCTTAGCACTGATTAGATTGCCTATAAAGACTTTACAGTACTTTCTCTTCTTAATGTCTCAGAAGTTCATTGTTGAAACTTTAGAAGCAAAATATTCTTTGCATGGAACAGTTTGAACAGCTCCTAGTTCCTGAAATGTGGCTGAAGATATTACTCCCATGGGAAGGAGGGAAAGGGAGATAAAAGCCTGCTCTGTAGGCTTTGCATTTGGTATTGCTGCTGCTGATGGCATCACTGAGGCATTTGGGGGAGCAGGCTGAACCAATGAGCAAACTGCGCTTACCTTACTGTTTTCAGAGAAGACTGCATTGTTTCTCAAGCTGGGCTTTTAGGCAACCTTGCTTCATGAATCATGGCCCCACAGCTTGTTTCTCTTTCTCTGACCCTCATACTCCACACCCCCTCTCATCAGTAATTTTGTTTTTCTAGATGATGAGAAACTGCCAGATGGATCCCTTGCTTTGCTTGATCCCTGGATCATTGGTCCACCTGCTGTTTCTGCCGGTACTTGCCACTGGGGCTCCACTGTCTAAGAGGACTGCCAAGGTACATTTGTCATAGCATGGCTCATTATCATACAAACTAAAGGCAGGTTTATGTCCTAAAACCTAAGTATTGAAATTGCCTTTAAGAGTCCTGTTGAGCTAAAAAAACACTCATGGAATCTGTCTGCAACATCTCATTATTTAAAAAGATTTTATAATGATCTACTGGTTACCCTTTTCCTGTAATTCTTCAGTCTCGTTGCTGATAAATCATTTTTGCAGTCTCAGTCTGAGTCCATTTTCTGGGACCAGCCTTGTCAATGTAGGGAGAAAGTAAACAAGCTCAAGAAATCCAGCCCTTGCATTTCCTGCTCTGATCTTACAGTTCAGTTCTAGCATCTAGACTCATGGCTTTGTTCTGAGAACCAGTCCCCACCATATGCTCCTGATTCAGTGGCATCGTTAAGCATAGGATTCACTTTTGACCTCAATACCATGTGCCTTTGGTGATGTTCTCTTTAGAATCTTCTTTAGAATTCCTTTTATATACCCTTTTCCTCACTTGGTTCACAGAATAGTCTCATTGAAATCAATTATTTTACACTTAAAATCCATTTTCAATGTACCTGGGACTTGAACAAAGCCCTTATAACTCCATAATCAATGCTTTTTACTTTTAAACAACATGTATTTTCTGTTTTAGCATAAACCTGTTCTGAAACATGTGGAAATAGAGATTAATATGAAGAAGATCTAAATAAGCTTTACTGGTATTTTAGAATTTTTAGTCTACACATATAGGTTTCTTTTTTCACTGTTGATACCATTCTATAAAAAACTTCATAACCTGAAAATTTGCATTCAATGAATTTGGATGGTCTTTTGATTCTGTTTTCTTTTTTTAAGTACTGCCACTGTTGATTTTGATGATCATGTTAAATTGGTCCTAAGACTATACCAAAAAAACAAAGGAAGAAAGAAAGGGAAGCAGGGAAGGACAGAGGAAGGAAGGGAAGGAGAAAGAGAGGAAGAGAGGCAGGAAGGCAACAGAATCTCCCAGATATAATAGAAAGGAACTGTCAGAGCAGGATATTGCTGAACCAGGTTTCTTGAGCCAGACACTGCAGACTAGAGGAAAATCTATAGACAGGCACACAAACAAGACATTGCAATGGTTCCCTGGGCTTGGTTTAGAAACTATCTGATTCCCTCCTTAAGCTATGCAACATTTGAATACCTCTTTCACAGTAGCCAGTGCAGGGAAACATCTCAAGTACAATCCCAGTGCCTACTCTGAGACAGTGTATAGTATGGTACATGAAACAACTAAATGAAGCAAAGCATTACTTCCTGAGCAGGTATGCTCATGTTAGGGAAACCTGTGCCCAAGAATAGCAACAGAGTTCTTCTTCATCAGTCTCATTTACCTAAAATGCCAACCTAAAAGGTGAGAAGAGCAGCCAGTTTTTGTGGTTTAATTGGCAAGGTCTTCAAACTGCCCCCCAATCCCAAGCCTAAAAGTCTCCACATCCTTTGTTCCAGAATTCCCACTCTTTATCATTCCTTCTGATTAAGTGTTAAAGAACTTTGTTATAATATAAACGTATCATTGGAATGAACCATTACTCACTTTGAGCTACTAGTTTGAGTTAATGCCTAAAGCATGATGGTCTGTTCACCACCACAGGGCAGTGATGTAGACTTAGTTGTAAGACCAGGTTCTGGACACTTAGAAGCAGAAGAAGAGACGGAAGGGAACAGAGCGTGAGTGCTGCCAGGAGGCTCTGCTGGGAAGCCAGGCAGCACATACACACAGAGCGCCCAGGAGTGCTGGAAGAGCACGGGAAGCACCGGGAGGGAGCACTGATCCCAAGAAGTCTTCACCGCAGTGAATCGTGAGGAGTACGGATGTAGCTTACAGGCCTGTGAAGAGCTAGGCCACTCCATGCTTAGAAAAACTGCTTTAGTAAATATGCGTTCTCGACATTACAGCAGTTCCATCTGTGGGTGAAACAGAAAACTTTCCTTGGGAACAGAAGTAAGGGTCTGCAGTGGCCCAGGGCCCAGACAACTGGGCTGAGGTCCTTTCTGTTGGGAGAAAGAGTCACATTTCCTTGTTATTTGCGACAGCTTCAGGGCCCACAGGCTGCCTGCGATGTGCACACTGCAGAATTCAGCATGAAGGCTGCCAACAGTTTTTGGCCTCTGCTTTTTAACTGGTTTTCATTTAGCAACAATTTCCCATTTTTCCAGGACCTTTTGTGTTTTGATGAAGAAAAATTAGATGACTTTAATCAACTTGGCAAAAGAGAAGGTGGGTGACAGTGGTCCAGAATAGTAATTGTAGGGCTTACTATTCCCATTAAAAAGCCCAGAGCAACCATCAGCAGTCCACTCTCATAGAGTCTGAAAGAGAGGCAGTCTTGTTCTTAAGAAATGATGGTCCATACTTATCAAGTCATGAAGCTATGCAGCCGTCTGTGAATTTGGAAGCAATTTGTTGAAAAAGAGAGCAGCATTGACCGCTGAGTGAATTGAGGACAAAAAACGGGCTACTCCCACTCCTGTGCCACACAGCTTCTGCCACTATCTCTCACAGGACATGTAAATAGCAGGTAGAGCTGCCACCTAATCAAGTATATGAATAAACTATAAATTGACTCAACTTATCTCATTATACATGTGACAAGACCGTAACTTTCTTAGGACAGATAGTGCTACACAAGCCTCCTACCCATCACACTTCTAACAGAAGACGTGTACCAGCATCTTGAGAAAGTGGCCTACCAGCCACACATAAGAGCTTATTCATTGATCTAGCAGAATTTTTCACTGGACAGCAAAATTTTCACAGGCTGACAAGGGGGCTGCTCTATTCTTACAATGGAGCCTCCAGCCCAAGGCAGTGACCAGGACAGGGTTGCCCCAGGTCTATGGTATGGCCCTGATCTGGAGCCAGAAGGAAATATTCAGTCATATTTCAGCATTTTGTTCCTCAAAACTTCATTGAGGAAATGGTCCCCCACCCTCTGCATTTGATGCACCAGATGTACAACGGCTGTGAAGACTGGATCTCAGTTCAAGTGAGAATGTGGAGGCCACCACGAAGGACTGCACAGATTTTGCTCCATCACCCACATCTGCCAGAAATGGACTTTTTGGCACTTGGCATTTTTTAGTTCTCTACGTTCAGATGTGTAATTCTGACTCGGACCTCTTTGCCCTATGCTTTGGTCCATTCTCTTGGCAGTGTCACTTGAAAGAAAAACACAAGGCAGAGGCTTTTAAGTTTCTTTTACAACTTTATATTTATAACCAAAACTCTCGATGCTTTGAAAAGATGTATGAAGTCTTTTGATCATATGTGATGAAGCAAGTATTACTAAAAGGCTGTGCATCTATACAGCCCCTTATTCTGAGAAGATAGCATAGCCTGGAAACAACAGAGTAACCATTCAGAGAACTATTTTAATGAATGCATGGTTCACATAACCTAGAAATAAGGTGGTGGATTGTAATTAGCTTAAGTGTGTAGAAGGCTGTGCTACTGTGCTAGTTATTGACAGAAAAGAGATATTAATACTTTTGGCTCTCCATTCGCGTACGTTGAAGATTTTGACCAGTAAAATACGAGTGGAATAATGCTGCTTCCCTGGTGGCTCGGTAAAGAATCTGCCTGCGATATGGGAGGCCTGGGTTCAATCCCTGGGTTGGGAAGATCCCCTGGAGGAGGTTATGGCAACCCACTCCAGAATTCTTGCCTGGAGAATCCCATGGACAGAGGAGACTGGCAGGCTGTAGTCCATGAGGTCGCAAAGAGTCAGACATGACCGAGCGCCTAAGCACAGTACAGTGTTACTTCTGGGGAGGGTTTTAAGATTTGGATGCAGTATTCCACCTCTGTCTGTCCATCTCTCATGGGTAAAAGCAACACTCCAGACAGAGGTGGTTCCATTATTCTTGAACTGGAGTAAGGAGAATGCAGAGGGGGCTAGCCGACATGTGACAGATGTCTCATGAGAAAGAGAATAAACCTTTATCATTTTAAGTCTTTGGAATTTTGGAGCTGTTCCAGAAGCATAATCTAGTTTATCCCAACTAGCTATGAGATAGCTACTTCAATTCTATTTTTTAGGTGTGAGTATAGAACAGGTAAGAGAGAGAGAGGTAGAGCTTCTGGATTTAGATTTCTGTTGGAATCTTAAAGACATACACTTTCAATAAACAACATATGGTGATCTAGCCACCCCCTTGTTGTCTCAGCAGCCAACTCAAAGAATCTCTTAAGCTAAGCTGGCTGTGACAGTGACAGAGGAGAAGTGATTTAGCAGTACTTCTTATTTCCTGGAGTCATTGTTTTGGTCTGATATCAAGTCACTGCATGTGTGGGAGAAAATGGAAAATGTGTTGGATTGTACTAAATGTTATCATGGTAAATATATTTTATTATGAGAAAAGCACTATTATTTATAGCAACAAAAATATTGAGAATTATGTAAAATAGAATGAAATGATTTTAATTGTTTTGTGGATGTTAATGAGGTGACTTTTGAAAAGCATCCAGGGATAAGGGCCACTAGTATCTGAAGTTGGATGGTAAGGGGGATGAAGGGCGAGGGGGATTCTTGTGTGACTGAACCTGTGGAATCTGATATTATATCTAGATAGTAAGTGTCAGAACTGAGTTGAATTCTCAGACACTCTGCTGGTATCTGAGAATTACTTTTTGGTGTGAGGGAAATGGCGCCGCCCCCGACCCACAACATTGGAAATTGAGTCTTAGAACACTGAAAAAATAACATATTATGCCCCCTTTGCTAAATACTATTTTCCTCACATGATGCAGTCTTCATCCTTCTCTGCCCTGTATTATGCCCAGAACAGTAACTTTATATTCTGCCTTGACCTGCCCTGCCTTTTGTCTTCAGATTGGGAGCCAGTCAGTGGTTGACACAAGTGAGAAATCAGAGGCTGGAGTTGAAGTAAGGCAAGGTTTTCATTTCCCATCTCCCCAGCTACCTCTGCCAGAGGTCACAGCTCCTGTCCAGCAGCCCTCCTGCGCAATCACAGCTACTTCTTACTATTCGAGTAACTTCTCCCTCCTTGTGTGTCTTCACATCTAGGGATGATGACATTATGATCTCCTGCCACCTCTCCAGTGGCACACCATCCCTTGTTTCCCTTAACTTAAAAAAAAAAAATCCCTTAATTAAAGTTTCTTCAGTTGTCCTGGTAAGTATGGCATTTACTTTTCTTCAGACCATTACTGATAAACTCGTTATATCTGTATGATTTTGTATCTGCATGAAGTATTTTTTTATTAGATTAGAACTCCTTAAAATCAGGGATTCTAATTCTTAAAATTCTCTCTTATCCTTTTCCTCTATTACAAAGCACAATACACTATATACAGAGATGGGCATGAAATGCTTTCTGAAATTCTTCATTTAACCATTGAGCTGTTATGGGTCAGGCATCGTTTTAGGGACTGTGGATACCATAATGAACAAGATGGAAGTGTTCTTGTCCTTCGAATCTATACTCTCCTGACTCTAATAGTTCCCCCTTTGTAGGCTCCAGTTTTTAATGAACAAAGTGTGTTGTAGTTGTTGACTCTCCTGGTCACATCCTTTTCAGGCATATCTATTCTACCCGCATACCAGATGGCAAGGATAAGGCAGAATCATGTTTAAGCTGAAATTTGAGGACCCAAAGCTGTAAATAAGCAGTGCAAGTATAATGAGACATCTGGACATAGAAATAAATAGGCATAGAAAGAAATATAGGTGTCATGATAATTTGATAGATCATTTTGTCTTAGCACTGATTAGATTGCCTATAAAGACTTTACAGTACTTTCTCTTCTTAATGTCTCAGAAGTTCATTGTTGAAACTTTAGAAGCAAAATATTCTTTGCATGGAACAGTTTGAACAGCTCCTAGTTCCTGAAATGTGGCTGAAGATATTACTCCCATGGGAAGGAGGGAAAGGGAGATAAAAGCCTGCTCTGTAGGCTTTGCATTTGGTATTGCTGCTGCTGATGGCATCACTGAGGCATTTGGGGGAGCAGGCTGAACCAATGAGCAAACTGCGCTTACCTTACTGTTTTCAGAGAAGACTGCATTGTTTCTCAAGCTGGGCTTTTAGGCAACCTTGCTTCATGAATCATGGCCCCACAGCTTGTTTCTCTTTCTCTGACCCTCATACTCCACACCCCCTCTCATCAGTAATTTTGTTTTTCTAGATGATGAGAAACTGCCAGATGGATCCCTTGCTTTGCTTGATCCCTGGATCATTGGTCCACCTGCTGTTTCTGCCGGTACTTGCCACTGGGGCTCCACTGTCTAAGAGGACTGCCAAGGTACATTTGTCATAGCATGGCTCATTATCATACAAACTAAAGGCAGGTTTATGTCCTAAAACCTAAGTATTGAAATTGCCTTTAAGAGTCCTGTTGAGCTAAAAAAACACTCATGGAATCTGTCTGCAACATCTCATTATTTAAAAAGATTTTATAATGATCTACTGGTTACCCTTTTCCTGTAATTCTTCAGTCTCGTTGCTGATAAATCATTTTTGCAGTCTCAGTCTGAGTCCATTTTCTGGGACCAGCCTTGTCAATGTAGGGAGAAAGTAAACAAGCTCAAGAAATCCAGCCCTTGCATTTCCTGCTCTGATCTTACAGTTCAGTTCTAGCATCTAGACTCATGGCTTTGTTCTGAGAACCAGTCCCCACCATATGCTCCTGATTCAGTGGCATCGTTAAGCATAGGATTCACTTTTGACCTCAATACCATGTGCCTTTGGTGATGTTCTCTTTAGAATCTTCTTTAGAATTCCTTTTATATACCCTTTTCCTCACTTGGTTCACAGAATAGTCTCATTGAAATCAATTATTTTACACTTAAAATCCATTTTCAATGTACCTGGGACTTGAACAAAGCCCTTATAACTCCATAATCAATGCTTTTTACTTTTAAACAACATGTATTTTCTGTTTTAGCATAAACCTGTTCTGAAACATGTGGAAATAGAGATTAATATGAAGAAGATCTAAATAAGCTTTACTGGTATTTTAGAATTTTTAGTCTACACATATAGGTTTCTTTTTTCACTGTTGATACCATTCTATAAAAAACTTCATAACCTGAAAATTTGCATTCAATGAATTTGGATGGTCTTTTGATTCTGTTTTCTTTTTTTAAGTACTGCCACTGTTGATTTTGATGATCATGTTAAATTGGTCCTAAGACTATACCAAAAAAACAAAGGAAGAAAGAAAGGGAAGCAGGGAAGGACAGAGGAAGGAAGGGAAGGAGAAAGAGAGGAAGAGAGGCAGGAAGGCAACAGAATCTCCCAGATATAATAGAAAGGAACTGTCAGAGCAGGATATTGCTGAACCAGGTTTCTTGAGCCAGACACTGCAGACTAGAGGAAAATCTATAGACAGGCACACAAACAAGACATTGCAATGGTTCCCTGGGCTTGGTTTAGAAACTATCTGATTCCCTCCTTAAGCTATGCAACATTTGAATACCTCTTTCACAGTAGCCAGTGCAGGGAAACATCTCAAGTACAATCCCAGTGCCTACTCTGAGACAGTGTATAGTATCTGTCTCTTATACACATCTAGATGTGTATAAGAGACAGGCTTTACCCTTTATTTCCTCGCTGGGTGTTCTGTAGTGTGCTTCTCCTACTCTCCAGCTCCAAAATACTTTCTCTATTTTTTCAGCACAGATGTAAGTGGAATACTTTTATGCCAAGGAAAGATTCAGGCAGAAGCTCTTCAGATGGTTAAAATGAAGAAACTAAGCTCTTTCTCTCCCCGCTTCCCACCCTCCCCACCCTCCCCCACCATATGTTTCAGAAGGGCCAAGAGGAATTTGCTGCTGACTATAGAGAGAAAATGTGAAGGAAACATAGAGGAAAGATGTTTTGTACTTGGTGAAGCAAGTGTATGGATAATGAAGATCTTTGTGGTGGTTGTGGGTGGGGAGGGGAGGGGGTTGGTGATGGTGGTAAACTAATAAATACTGTTTGTTTGGACTTCTAAGTATCTCTTCACAAATTTCTATATGTTCATGAAACCACTTTAAATCTGTGCTCAAAACTAATTTTTAAGTGTATTTGAACTATTCTATACCAGATGATATATGAATCACTTTCAGTTCAGTTCGGTAGCTCAGTCGTGTCCGATTCTCTGCGACCCCATGAATCGCAGCATGCCAGGCCTCCCTGTCCATCACCAACTCCTTGAGTTTACCCAAACTCATGTCCATCGAGTCGGTGATGCCATGCAACCATCTCATTCTCTGTCATCCCCTTCTCCTCCTGCCCCCAATCCCTCCCAGCATCAAGGTCTTTTCCAGTGAGTCAAATCTTCATATGAGGTGGCCAAAGTATTGGAGTTTCAGCTTCAGCATCAGTCCTTCCAATGAACA
>SJYX01006694.1:199718-289742 GCA_006410675.1 Oreotragus oreotragus | reverse complement strand
CCCATGGACAGAGGAGCCTGGTGGCCTACAGTCCATAAGGTCTCAAAGAGACATGACTGAGAGACTGACCACATACACAAACCAAAAAGCCTAGGATTAAAGAATGCCTAAATGCCAACAAGAGAAAGGAAACAACTAATAGAAGAAAAAGAGATAAAGAATGTGAGCAAAGCTTTGTTACTCTATTTAGTCTTTTCATTAGCAAATTGCTCAATCATATAACTAATATATCTTGGGTGCTCACAATGTGTTTGAAGAAGAGGCACTGTAGAACTAGAGATACAGAGCATAAACAAGACTGGAATTTCTACCTATTAAATAGGAGTGAGATGAACATTTACTTCTGGAACAATGTAATGTAGCAGGCAAAATTTCTTAGCAGGGCTAAACTCAGCATTGCGAGTAGATAAATAGACATTATTTCCATCCTATTGTATAACTGTTATTAATTTTATGGCTAGATGTATTCTAACTCTTCACATTATTAAAGTTTTAGATGGATTCTAAACTTTTGCTGTTATAGACAGCATTATTGTTTTGAAGCCTGAAGATTGCCTCAATAGGCAATGGCACCCCACCCCAGTACTCTTGCCTGGAAAATCCAATGGACGGAGTAGCCTGGTGGGCTGCAGTCCATGGGGTCGCTAACAGTCGGACAGACTGAGCGACTTCACTTTCACTTTTCTCTTTCATGCACTGGAGAAGGAAATGGCAACCCACTCCAGTATTCTTGCCTGGAGAATCCCAGGGATGGGGGAGCCTGGTGGGATGCCGTCTATGGGGTCACACAGAGTCGGACACGACTGAAGTGACGTAGCAGTAGCAGTAGCAGTCCTATAATAAAGACATAAGGAAATAAGACGTGGCTGGGAGATACAAGGCATGGAAGTATTAGGGCTTCCCTGCTAGCTCAGTTGGTGAAGAATCTGCCTGCAATGCAGGAGACCCTGGTTTGATTCCTGGGTTGGGAAGATCCCCTGGAGAAGGGATCGGCTACCCACTCCAGTATTCTTAGGCTTCCCTTGTGGCTCAGCTGGTAAAGAATCTGCCTGCAATGCAGGAGACCTGGGTTCGATACCTGGGTTGGAAAGATCCCCTGGAGAAGAGAAAGGCTACTGACTCCAGTATTCTGGGCTGGAGAATTTGCAAAGAGTAGGACTTGACTAAGTAACTTTCAGTTTGGGCTTCCCTGGTACCTCAGATGGTAAAGCATGTGCCTGCAATGAGGGAGACCTGAGTTCAGTCCCTGGGTTGGGAAGATCCCCTGGAGAAGGAAATGGCAAACTCACTCCACTTATACTTTTTCATGGAAGTATAATAGAGGATTATGCAATACTAAAATGATTCTTGCCAAAAGTCTTTAATAATTCTAAAATGAAAAAGTAAAGCAAAAACTGACTTACATGTACACATAGATATATTAAGAGCTCAACTTTGTATATGTATGAAACTATCAAGGAAATTTTATCAAAAAATTTTTATGGTTAATTTTGTATGTGGGGTTATAGGTAATTACTAATGCTTTTTGTTTTCATTCTTTGCTTTTTTAAAGTTTTTCTCTAAAAACTATGTATTTTTTTAGAATCAGAGAACACCCGTATGCTTAAAGTTTCAAGTGATCTAATTTTCAATCAAAAGTAAATAATTTAAAGTTTTGAAAGGTTTATCTGTTTTTTTTCTGGTTGATTTTTATCAACTTAAAAAGGCACCAAGAATATGAATAATACTAACATTAAGCCAAATGAACTTTTAAAAAGTCCCCTGCTTTAATAAGTAAAAATATCTCACTGCTATTTTAGTTTGAATTTCTTTGGTTAGAATATATCATGATTATATTTCTTTAATTTTTAATTTCTAAAAGATATTTACTTTTGTCTGAATTACATACGATATCCTTTGTCTATATTTCTTATTTTTTCCCTTTATAAGAATGTTTTATATTATATTAACACTTGCTATAAATATTTCCTGTTCTCTGCATTAAAAAAAAATTTAAACTGTTACTCTTCAGCACTTTTAAATGGTCAAATTTGTTAATATAGTCTATTGTGATTTTATTTATATCACATTTAAAAATTTTGGCCCTCCAGAATTTAATAAATATTAAATTATGTTTGGTAGTTTTGTAATTCAGTTCAATTCAGTTCAGTTCAGTTGCTCAGTCATGTCTGACTCTTTGCGACCCCATGAATTGCAGCACGCCAGGCCTTCCTGTTCATCACCANCTTCCCAATCACATATGTAAACTGCTACTAGACTTTTCCATCTGAATATCTTCCAGATCCTCATACTCAGTAGTCAAGACTGATCAAAGAAGATGGTCTATATAAAATAGATAATCAATAAGAACCTACTATGTAGCACAGAGAACTCTACTCAGTACAGTGTAATGACCTGAATGGGAATAGAATCTAAAAAAGAGGGGCTATATGTATTTCATTCATTTTCCTGTACAGCAGGAATTAACATGACATTGTAAATCAATTATATTCCAATAAAAATTAATTTTTAAGGCAATGGCACCCCCACTCCAGTACTCTTGCCTGGAGAATCCCATGGACGGAGGAGCCTGGAGGGCTGCAGTCCATGGGGTCGCTGAGGGTCAGACACAACTGAGCAACTTCACTTTCACTTTTCACTTTCATGCATTGGAGAGGGAAATGGCAACCCACTCCAGTGTTCTTGCCTGGAGAATCCCAGGGACGGGGGAGCCTGGTGGGCTGCCGTCTATGGGGTCACACAGAGTTGGACACGACTGAAGCGACTTAGCAGAGCACTTAGCAAAGGAAAGAAAAGAAGGAAGATAGTCTTCTCCCTGCCCAAACCTTTCCTCTCCTCCTATGGCTCTGGCATTCAGCTATCTACCTGAGACAAAAATGTGGGAATCAGCCTAGATCCTTTTCTCTCTTATCTGCTTAGCTAATCAACGAAAAAGCTATATTTATCTTTCTCTTAATTATCTTTTTCTTTTCTTTTTTTGATATTTTCTTTTATTTTATTATGAATTTGCATGTTAATTTATAAGTAAAAAAACACATTTTATTTTTCTCCTTAAAAACGCTTATTTATATAACTTGCCATGTTAGAAGTATGAACATTTACTCTATTGATTAAGATGAGCACTTAGAATATTATTTATTGCCTTCTTTTTTCCATTGTTTGTATGTAAAATGCTTTCTCTCTTTTCAGTTCTCTCTTTTCCATCCCCGAGTTCTGATCATCATTATTTATCACTCTTGCTCCAGCCCTGTTCCACTCTGCTCCATCCTTGACAAGCCTATACCTCAAAATAAAAATCTGATGCCTGAATCAAAAGTCTTCAGTCAGTCCCTACTGCCTAAAAGACCACGTCTACACTCCTTAATATCTTCCCCTTATTTAGCCTCTGACTGCCTCCTTGTTTTAACCTGGTTTTTCATCATTCCACCATCCTATCCAGATACAAAGTCTTAGCCTCAAATAGAGTGAATTGCTTCTAGTTCTCCAGTGATGCCCTGTCTCTGGCATATCTCTTAAGGCTTATCTAATAGTTTCCTCTGCCAGAATGGCCTCCTACCTTTCTGTCTCTAGCCAACCTCTATTCAGGCTTCACGATCAGCTCCAATGAAAACTTCTGAATTCCCCCCAGGGCCGCTTCCTCCTGACTTTCCATGGTATATGTTATGGATCTCCCTCAAATGCTTTATCATATATATTATTGTTTTATCTGTTCTTTTTCTCTTAAAGATAGTCTCCAAGTTGAATAAGTTTCCAGATCCCATAAAACTTTACAGGGGCCATTTCTTTTTCATCTTCATACTTAAATAAGCTAGCATGGTGTCTTGTCCATATTAGATGCTTAATATGTATTTGTTGGGTGTTAAGTGAATTTGATTTTATTGAAAGAATCCAGTTTGATTTCTGCCTCCTGAGAAATCTGTATGCAGGTCAAGAGGCAACAGTTAGAACTGTTCCAAATCGGGAAAGGAGTACATCAAGGCTGTATATTGTCACTCTGCTTATTTAACTTATATGAAGAGTACATCATGCGAAATGCCAGGAAGAATGAAGCACAAGCTAGAATTAAGATTGCTGCAAGAAATATCAATAACCTCAGGTATGCAGATGACAACACCCTTATGGCAGAAAGCGAAGAAGAGCTAAAGAGCCTCTTGATGAAAGTGAAAGAGGAGAGTGAAAATTATTATTGTTTTATCTGTTCTTTTTCTCTTAAAGATAGTCTCCAAGTTGAATAAGTTTCCAGATCCCATAAAACTTTACAGGGGCCATTTCTTTTTCATCTTCATACTTAAATAAGCTAGCATGGTGTCTTGTCCATATTAGATGCTTAATATGTATTTGTTGGGTGTTAAGTGAATTTGATTTTATTGAAAGAATCCAGTTTGATTTCTGCCTCCTGAGAAATCTGTATGCAGGTCAAGAGGCAACAGTTAGAACTGTTCCAAATCGGGAAAGGAGTACATCAAGGCTGTATATTGTCACTCTGCTTATTTAACTTATATGAAGAGTACATCATGCGAAATGCCAGGAAGAATGAAGCACAAGCTAGAATTAAGATTGCTGCAAGAAATATCAATAACCTCAGGTATGCAGATGACAACACCCTTATGGCAGAAAGCGAAGAAGAGCTAAAGAGCCTCTTGATGAAAGTGAAAGAGGAGAGTGAAAAAGTTGGCTTAAAACTCAACATTTAGAAAACTAAATGGCATCTGGTCCCATCACTTCATGGCAAATAGATGAGAAAGCAATGGAAACAGTGGCTGACTTTATTTTTTAGGGCTCCAAAATCACTCCAGATGGTGACTGCAGCCATGAAATTAAAAGACACTTGCTCCTTGGAAGAAAAGCTATGACCAACCTAGACAGCATATTAAAAAATAGAGACATTACTTTGCCAACAAAGGTCCATTTAGTCAAAGCTATGGTTTTTCCAGTAGTCACGTATGGATGTGAGAGTTGGACTACAAAGAAAGCTGAGCGCCAAAGAATTGATGCTTTTGAACTGTGGTGTTGGAGAAGACTCTTGAGAGTCCCTTGGACTGCAAGGAGATGCAATCAGTCAATCCTAAAGAAAATCAGTTCTGAATATTCATTGGAAGGACTGATGCTGAAGCTGAAACTCCAATACTTTGGCTACCTGATGCAAAGAATTGACTCATTGGAAAAGACCCTGATGCTGGGAAAGATTGAAAGCAGAAGGAGAAAGGGGACAAGAGAGGATGAGATGGTTGGATGGTATCACCAACTCAACGGACGTGAGTTTGAGTGAGCTCCAGGAGTTGGTGATGGACAGGGAAGCCTGATGTGCTGCAGTCCTGGGGTTGCAAAGAGTTGGACATGACTGAGCGGCTGAACTGAACTGAGAACTCAGTATGGCCTGGTAAGAATAAGGGCTTTGGAAAAAAACTAGAGAAATGTGAATTTGGGTCAGGGCGCTGCCATTCCTTAGCTATGTGATTTTGAGGACTATTGTTAGCCTTAGCTTGTAAAATGAGGCTAACAATAGTACTTAACTCATAGAAATACTCCTGGCGGTACTCTTGGCATTTGAGTTACATATTTAAGACTCAGTAAATTTACTTATATTGGAAAAGAATTAACCGAATAACTAAAATAGAAAATGTCTAGACTTGTAATATGGCTTTAATTATCATAATATAATACTTTTAATTAAAATGAGAGTGCTTTTCCCCCCACATTTGTAGACATTGTTTAGAAAGTACTGACATAGTAGGGCCGTGGCTTTCTCAGTGTTTTATTACAGTTAATGCCAGGCTAGAACTTTGCCTGCCATGAAAATTTGATAAATATTAACTAGTGATTATGGTAAACTTAGAAATTAATAGAAAAGGATGGGTGAAAACTCAATTCATAGAGTCTTTTTCTTAAAGCAGTCAAGCCGTGATCTCTGTCTCACATGGATGATTGCATTTAGTAGCAATTAGAATTTGTTCTGACATTAATTGAGTTTGTTTCACTCCTACCACAAATAATATTTCAGTGAAATATAAGTTCAAAGAAATTGTTTTCCATAAACCTAGCAGCTTTAATTACCTAAAACATGCAGGACCAATGATTGACTACCTAAGACTCCAAAGACAAACTTCATGAGAACTTGAATAGAACAGAGCTTCCAACCATTTCTAGTTATGAGTTGTAACACTTACATTATCTTTTTCTATGTGTGTCTTGATATGAATAGGAGTGAGAAGCACTTATGTAGATAGAGACCGCATTAATCATGAGTTAGTGGCTGGTCTTCACAGTTCTGCCTAGTCTGGTTTGATCCCTTAGGGTACCTGCTCCCAAACAGTGTATGAATGGTTGGCCTCAATGGAAATGGACTCTTAGCTTCTGAACTAGTCCTTTTTATCTGTATATGGTCAGCACTGTCCCTTGCATTCCTGCTTTCATCTTCTTAAAATAGATCCATTCATTTGCTATCAAACCAGCTTTTCTTGAATGCTGCCTCTTTAAGTACTGAGTTCTTGATACCCCCATCCCGAGCTAAATGTGCACATTTGTAATTTAGACATTCTTTACCTGTATTTGTCCTACAAGAAGTAACATAGGTCATAGCCAGTCCAAGGAAGAATCTAAGAAACTTTTCTTCTCACATCTTTCATCCATTTTTTGGTCATACCAGAAATCAGAGCAAGGAAGAAGCTTATTTTAAAATTCACCCTGTGTGTATGATTTCCACACATTCCCCATCAATAATTTATTCCACAAGCATATTTTTAATGTCATCATATTTTAGGGTCAGGCACTGTGCAAGAATCCTAGTATAAAAATGAATAATATCATGTTTCTACCCTGGGCTTCCCTGGTGGTGCAGAGGTTAAAGCATCTGCCTGCAATGTGGGAGACCTGGGTTCGATCCCTGGGTCAGGAAGATCCCCTGGAGAAGGAAATGGCAACCCACTCCAGTATTCTTGCCTGAAGAACCCCATGGACAGAGGAGCTTGGTGGGCTACAGTCCATGGGTCGCAAAGAGTCGAACACGACTGAGCGAATTCACCTTCACCTTCCTACCCTAAGAATTGTTTAAATTATTAAAGATACAGACATGTATATGTGTATATGTATACACACACAAACACACACGCACATATATATGGGCTTCCCAGGTGGCTCAGTGGTAAAGCATCCACCCGCCAAGCAGGAGATGCAGATTCTATCCTTGGGTCAGAAAGATCCCCTGGAGAAGGAAATGACAACCCACTCCAGTATTCTTGCCTGGGAAAGCCCATAGACAGCAGAGTCTGGTGGACTATGGTCCATGGGGTCACAAAGAGTCAGACATAACTTAGTGACTAAAAATTATACATACACGCACACTGTTTCCTTCAAGGTCTTCATAAGATAAAGGTATATATTTTAAAATGTCATCACTGCTGCCAATATTCATTTCACTCTCTAGTTGGGATATTTCCAGACAGGGCAAAGGAAAATAAGGGAAGAAGCCAGCCCAGGCATACTTCTGGCTGGCATACCTGACTTATTGGTTTGATTAAAGTGGGATAAATCACCTCTGATAAAATCACCTCATTAACCCTACTATCCCAACCAAAAGATGGTACTACTTCCCCAGTCTTTGCTTGATATGTGTCTTCTTATCTTGGAAGATCTTAGTTGCTTGTATCATTTGACATGCATCCTGTCTCTCCCATCCCCAACTCTACCATACCTTAAGCTGATCTTGCTTTGTGTTGGTTGTTCTTCTATTGTAACACTTACTACATAATATTATAGACATATAGTCATGGATCAGCAATTGGAGCAAGGTAGGAACTGAGTTTAGACTTGGTCCCAAAGGTAGGATTTATCCCTTCTGTGCCTAAAACTTCCATGCATTCATTTATTAAAAGGCTTAGATAAGTTATTCTTTGTGAATCAATCCAGTTTTAACTCACTTTCAAATGACATTTCCAACAAACCCTTCCAAGCTGCAAGGAGCCCCATGGGTCTGCTTGGATTATTCACAACTTAAATGAGAAGATTGCAGGTCATGCTCTCAGCTTTGGGGGTTGCATCCAAACTAGGTACAGTGAGCTAGAATGAAATTAGTGAAACACTCCCTGTTCCTTTGTGACAAATGTCAGTTCCTCCTTTGAAAAAGAAAAGTTAACTGTCAAATGCTGTAGCAGCATGAACATTTTTACTTCAGAGGACTATGGCGAAATGTTACAAGCCCAAAAGGTGGAACTGATTTTAGACTCTTTTACCATATCAAAGAAATTTTCTGCTTCTTGACAAACATCATACCAAAAATATTTTAGATTCATCAGCCAAGGGCTCAGGACACCCTAGAGTGCGGTGACTATGTTTTCAGGGCCAGGTGGATCTTGAGAATTTATGGGTCAGAAAATTGGAAAGGATGCAAAAGAGAAAACTCTAGTTTTAAATGATAGACTCAACATAATTTTCAGATTGATTTTCCATTTGTAGTGTGCAGACTAGATTGACCGGAAGATCTGGTGAAATAAATCAGCCTATGAGGCCTGACAAAAATGAGAGGATGCTGTTGCTCACACAGCAGTGTTCACAGGACTCCAGTCGGAGCCCACACAAAATCATTTCGTCAAGCAGATTCGAGCTAAGTGAATATATGCAGTGTTCATAGTTTATTTAATACTCGTTGGGATCCCATGAAGTTTTGTTCAGTGTGCTCAGAAGGCACGTACGTGGAGGAACATAATTTGAGTTGACAGGCAAGAAAGCAGACAATCTGAAGTGACAGCAAAGGTGCCAGAACGAGTTGTGGAGTGATGGAGCAGGGGCAGAGGGAGGGACAAGTCACTTCAGGGGCCTGTGGAAAAGCTCCAAAGGTGATATTTCTTGAAAGAAAAAATTGTTTTCCAAGGCAATTTAAGGAACCAGAAAAGGACTGCTGTAAATTTCTATTGCCTGTACCATTGAATGATGGCAGATACAGCCAGAGAGATTTTAGGTTAAACTGTAAAAAAAAGAGCTTCTATTCAACCTTTTTTGATTTCTGTTAACTTGGATTCTGAGAATGAAAGATCATATATGCCTTTTCTATAGAAAAGTTAAGCTTTATCCTATGGAAAATGCAGAGCAAAGCAAAGCTTTTAAGTCAGAATGACATGCATGGAATTATTTCACAGCAGGATAGCCTTGGAGGAGCTCTGAAGTAGGTACTATGGTAGGAAGAGGCTGATGCCAGGAAAACCACTGAGGAGACTATAGACAGGCGCAGGTCTGACAGTCTCAACAAGGGCAGGAGAGAGAGACTGAGAGGGAGCTGATGGGGCTCAATAACTGTCTCTTCCTCTCGGCCAAGACCATATGGAAGCTAGTCACCAAGTGAGACCAGGAAGGAAGTTAGTTCAGTAATGTAAAGGAATCCTGAATATCCATTGGAAGGAGTGATGCTGAAGCTGAAACTCCAATACTTTGGCCACCTGATGTGAAGAACTGACTCCCTGGCAAAGACCCTGATGCTGGGAAAGATTGAAGGCAGAAGGAGAAAGGTGACGACAGAGGATGAGATGGTTGGATGGCATCACTGACTCGACGGACATGAGTTTGAGCAAGCTTGGCATGCTGCAGTCTATGGGGTTGCAGAGTTGGACGTGACTGAGCAACTGAACTGAACTGACTGAACATAAAGCAGAGGTACTGGAGAGGTACTAGAGAAAAACTGGAGATTGAGAGGAGGAGAAAGCCAGGGCTGTCCCATTGTCTTTCTAGCCCTGTAAGTGACTGTGGTTTTCTACTCTTGTTAAATGTTAAATGTCTCTGCTTTTCTTCTCAGCTCTTTCATTACCTGCTGAAACCAATTAACTGAATAATAGCCTCTCTGATAGATATACAACTGTATCAGTGTCTATTTTCCTGACTGGAAATAGGATAATTAACACAAGAGATAGAATCAATTCAAAGGAAAAGTATAAGGATTAATGACCATGGATATGGAGGTAAAGAAGGGAGTGGTAGTAAGGACAACTCAGACATTTTGAAGTCTTGAGGCTAAGAAAAATAATGCCAGTAAATACTCACTCTCTGAGACTTAGAATGTGCCAGGAACCATTCTACATGCTTTACATATGATAACTCATTTAATCCTTACAGCAACTCTGAGGCAGAAACTTGCTGTCACTGCTAAGTCGCTTTAATCATGTCTGACTCTGTGCGACCCCATAGACGGCAGCCCACCAGGCTCCCCCCGTCCCTGGGATTCTCCAGGCAAGAACACTGGAGTGGGTTGTCATTTCCTTCTCCAATGCATGAAAGTGAAAATCGAAAGTGAAGTCACTCAGTCCTGTCCGACCCTCAGCAACCCCATGGACTGTAGCCTACCAGGCTCCTCCATCCATGGGATTTTCCAGGCAAGAGTACTGGAGTGGGGTGCCATTGCCTTCTCCATGAGGTAGAAGCTTAATGTTACATAATTTTACAGATAATAAAAACCAAAGTTAGAGAGTTTAAATCATTTACCCACAATCACAAATTAGTGAATAGCAGAGAGCTTAGTGGCCAATAACGTAAGGAACGGTTTGAGGAGAAGGACGAGACAGTGAGCTCATATCTGGGCATGTGGTATACTTGCCGAACATCCAAGTCTAGATGCTCTGTAGTTGGAAGTACAGCCTGTAATTTAAGAGACAGATTAAAGCTGAGGGTGTGCGTCATTGTATAACTAACTGTATGTTGAAGCTAATATAATGTCAGGTAGAAAAAAACTGGAAAAAAAGGGGTTTAAAATTTTAATAGTGGATGTTATTGAATAAATGAGGCAGATGAACTGGCCCATTCTCTTGAATACAGTCTATGGACAAAATGACTGCCAGAAAGATGCCCCTGAAATTACCATGCTATGCTGCTATGATATAATCCCCAATTTTCCCTATTGTACCACTAACTTGTCACCACTTAATAAATTAGTATGGGAGTTTCCTGGCAGCACTGACTGTGTATATTTCAAACAGTCAATCGAACACCAAGTATCTACTGAGCTCTTGGTAAATGGTTAGCTATATATTAGGTTCTGAAGGGGATTTAAGAGAAACCCAAGATACTGTCTCCTCTCTGAAGTACTTTACACAAGCAGATTTGTCAAATATTCTGTACCTCTATCTTATGATTTCATTGGAAGCAATATACACAGTGAGAGACTCAGACAGTACTCAGAGAACAGGTTTTTAATGACAAGGGAGTGATTGGAAATTCTTTCACATTTGCAAAACTCTCAGTTTGATAATTTAGGGTTCTTTAAAGATGTCTAAAATTTCCATAAAGTTCTTATGGAACTTCTTTGTTGCAAAAGGTTGTAAGTCATAAGATGAGGTCATACATTCAAATTTTTTTGAGAATTCTCCACATTAATCCAATGGGAGAAGTCCTAAGGATACAAAAAGGGGTAAAACTTCCCCCCGAAAATGATGCAGAATAAAAGTAAAGACTATAAAACAGTGTATTAAGGGCTACAGTAGGACTCTTCATTGGCTAGAACTGTTCATTGGCTGAGCTAGATTCAAAAAAGCATCTAACTCAGGCAGGGAGAGGATATTAGGTCGTGCCTGCAGGAGAAGATGGAGCTGGAGCGAAGTCAGGAGACAAGTCAGAATTAACTGGAGAGGAATAAGGCATCCTGGACAAAAGTAAGCCTACTTGACAGCATGGAGGTGTCAGCTAGGAACATTCAGAGGTTGTAAACCAGAACAACTAGAATGAAAGGAGTGTGAGCAGATGCCACTTACTGTAAGTCTGAAAGGTTATAGGAAGATCGAAACTGAAGGGCCATGTTAGTCATATGCAGGGGTTTCATTACAGCCCCACAAGAGCGAGAGGAGCCACTGAGGGTTTTAATGAGGGGAGTGAAATGATGACGTTTACCTCTAAATGAAATCAAATCAGTGATATATGGGGAATGTATTTGCTGGTGGTTGCAAGGAGTGGGAAGGAGTGCAATGTGGGGCTGAGACAGCACTTGGGAGGCTATTGCAGAAACCCAGGCAAAAAATTATGAGGGTAACTAACGTCTTTCTCAAATCAGCCAAGAAGCCCATTCACAATGACCTTTGGTTCCGATGTATAAACAGAAGGAATTTATTTTCCCTATCTTTCTTTTTTAATGATTATTATTTAATGTAGGCTATAACCCTTCCTGGAACAGTTCACTAAGACCCCCGGAAAGAGGCAGCCATTAAAATTAAGCTGAGTGAGATGGAAAGTGGGGCTGTAAAAACTCCACCGCAGCCACCTGGAAACAGAAAATGTTAGGTTTGTGAGTCCTGGCAGACTTCATGGGAAGGAACCCTGTATTTTCAGTCAAAAAGGAGAACCAGGAGCTGGATTTTCTTTTGAGTTTTCAATTTTAAACTTAAAGCGAAATGAGTTACTAGGTTATAGAAAGGGTCAACATCTGTCTTTTCTAATTCTAGGAATATAAACATTAAAACTCCTTTGTACTCACTAAAAGCAATGAATAGTAACAGAGTTGGAAAGAAATTGTCAAAGCCAATGGTATTAAAATATAATTTTTGAAAAGATATAAACTCATAACTTCCAGACAAATATAAAATGAACATATGTCAAAGATTTTATTTAATTCGTTAGTTAACGAGAGAACAGTAAGATCCTAAAATTGGTCTTATGCTTATTTGAGAATCTGAGTATATATAGGCAATTTAATAAGTTGATGGGTTAGATACAAAATGGTTAATGTCTAACAGGTCTATAAACCTCTTAGTCGTGTATTCTACCAGTCAGTAATTATTTGCATCTTTACTGGGCAAAAGTTTTCATGGTTACCCTTGCTACTGAACAGTTGTAAAACAGACATTCAATAGAAAGTCATACCCAGCACTTTCTTGTAACCAAAGGCCTGTCCCAATTGTTAGATAATCTTTTGACAAAACCTTTTGGTAAGAATGCAACTTTACATCTAGCATGGAGGAAACTACCAAGGATAACAAATTCAGATTTGGACATAGCAATACCATGAGAACAACAGTAGAAAAGGGGGTTAAGCATATGAACTGACAAGTCAGAAAAGAAGAAATAAAAATGACCAGTAGACATACTGAAAATGTTCACTCTCACCAGGATGTCTAAGAAATGTTAGTTAAAACAATAAGGTTCTGGTCCCCTAAGGCCCATGCCCCCAAGCTAATAAAAGCAAGCTTAGATGAGGATATCCAGTGTTAGCAATACTATAGGGAAATAAACACTGCCATAATCAGCATATGGCAGTATAAACTGAAAGCAGTTCCCTGGCTCCGACTCCAGTCCTTAGGGCGCCACTGTACTGTGCTTCACATCCCTGCTTAAGAGCAGAAAAATGGCATGAATAAGAACCCAGGGAAGCTCACCCCTTCCCTAGAACCTTCTGGTTGTGCCAGGGTTACGATTGCACTACTCTCAAGTTTAGTGAGGCAGAGAGGCCCCCAGAGCATCCACAGTTAGCTTCCAATAGAGAAAAAAATCTTCCATTATTTTTTTTTAATCTTCCATTATTATCACTTGTTGGCAGAGGGGTTGTGGGTGCTGTGAATGATCACAGAAGGGAGAAGATGTGCCATTCTTTGGAATCAAGAGGCTAGTGCTGTTGCCTGCTCCCCTCCCATCACATCTCTCTTTCTCTTACACACACACACACACGTGCACATCACATTCCCCTAACAAGGCTTGTCTATCTAAAAAAGAGATCTGGTAAACTTATTCACAAGATCAGTTCAGTTCAGTCACTCAGTCATGTCCCACTCTTTGTGACCCCATGGACTGCAGCACTCCAGGCTTCCCTGTCCATCACCAGCTCCCAGAGCTTGCTCAAACTCACGTCCATTGAGTCAGTGATGCCATCCAACCATCTCATCCTCTGTTGTCCCCTTCTCCTTCCACCTTTAGTCTTTTCCAGCATCAGTCTTTTCCAGTCAATCAATTCTTCACATCAGGTGGCCAAAGTATCAGAGTTTCAGCTACAGCATCAGTCCTTCCAATGAATACTCAGGACTGATTTCCTTCAGGATTGACTGGTTTGACCTCCTAGCAATCCAAGGGATGCTCGAGAGTCTTCAACCCCATAGTTCAAAAGCAGCAATTCTTTGGCGCTCAGCTTTCTTTATAGTCCAACTCTCACATCCATACATGACTACTGGAAAAAATCATAGCTTCGACTAGATGGACCTTTGTCGGCAAAGTAATGTCTCTCCTTTTTAATATGCTGCCTAGGTTGGTCATAGCTTTTCTTCCAAGTGTCCTTTGATTTCATGGCTGCAGTCACCATCTGCAGTGATTTTGGAGCCCAAGAAAATAAAGTCTCTCACTGTTTCCATATCTATTTGCCATGAAGTGATGGGGCTGGATGCCATGATCTTAGTTTTCTGAATGTTGAATTTTAAGCCAACTTTTCCCCTCTCCTCTTTCACTTTCATCAAGGGTCTCTTTAGTTCTTTGCTTTCTGCCATAAGGGTGGTATCATCTGCATATCTGAGGTTATTGATATTTCTCCTGGCAATCTTGATTCCAGCTTGTGCTTCATCCAGGCCAGCATTTTGGCATTTTGAATGATGTACTCTACATATAAGGTAAATAAGCGGGGTGACAATATACAGTTTTTATATACTCCTATCCCAATTTCAAACCTGTCTGTTGTTCCATGTCCAGTTCTAACTGTTGCTTCTTGAGCTGCATACAGATTTCTCAGGAGGCAGGTCAGGTGGTCTGGTATTCCTATCTCTTTAAGAATTTTCCACAGTTTGTTGTGATCCACATAGTCAAAGGCTTTGGTGTAGTCAATAAAGCAGAAGTGGATGTTTTTCTGGAACTCTCTTGCTTTTTCAATGATCCCTCAGATGCTGGGAATTTGCTCTCTGGTTCCTCTGCCTTTTCTAAATCCACCTTGAACATCTGGACGTTCACGGTTCGTATATTGTTGAAGCCTGGCTTGGAGAATTTTGAGCATTACTTTTCTAGCCTGTGAAAGTGAAAGTGAAGTCACTCAGTTGTGTCCAACTCTTTGCCACCGCATGGACTGTAGCCTACCAGCCTTCTCCATGCATGGGATTTTCCAGACAACAGTACCAGCATGGGTTGCCTGTTTCCTTCTCCAGGGGATATTCCCAACCCAGGGATCGAACCCAGGTCTCCCGCATTGCAGGCAGACGCTTACCCGCTAGCATGTGAGTTGAGTGCAATTGTGCAGTAGTTTGAATGTTCTTTGGCTGTCTTGCTTTGAGATTGGAATGAAAACTGACCTTTTCCAGTCCTGGTGGCCACTGCTAGTCCTGTGGCCTTTTCTAGTCCTGTGGCCACATTCACTTGATACTTCCTGATGCTTGGTGTTACTACTTGCAAAAGCGTTTGCATTTCAAAAGAAAATTTCTATTTAATCTGTATTTGGTCTATATGTATCCCAAGTCTGTGCTGATAGAATTCCAGAGCTTTCTTTGGATGGGAAGGGAAAAAAAAATCAGACTGACAGAGGAAATAAATGCTTTGAAGGGGCCAAGCACATAAGTGATGTATTTTCAGAAAATATGGGATAGAGTTGAGGAAGGCAAACCACTGACAACTTGTCTTTGGAACGCTTTACTCCTTAGTTCTGGCAGACAATAATGTTTACCTGACCAAATAGTGAAAGAAGTTTCCGTGTTACAGGCAAATATAATCCAGTAAGCATAGCACTAGAGGGGAACTTACTGTTTTACATTGTCGTGTTCAGTAATGAGAATACCCAGTTGAGTAAGTCATGGTCCTTTGAACTCAGATGCTATGAAAGCTAAAAGTGTCAGTCAATTTAAATAATAATAATAAACATAACAAAGATAATACTTATTAAGTGCTTACCGTGTTCTGGGTATTGTTCTAACTAATTTTCAAATATGAACTCATTCCTAGCTTGGACCACAGTGAAACACTATTTTAAACCATAAATTATTGCTATTCCTATTTTTCAGTAGAGAAGCCTGAAATAAAGAAACCCTAAGTGACTTGCCCAAGGTCATCACACAACTGGTAAATGGCAACACCCTCGATTAACAGAAATCTATTTTGAATTCTATCTATCTATCTGGGCTTCCCACGAGGCTCAGTAGTAAAGGATCCACCTGCCAAAGCAAGAAATGCAGGAGACATGGGTTCAATTCCTGGATCATGAAGATTCCCTGGAGTAGAAAATGGCAACCCACTCCATCATTCTTGCATGGAAAATCCCATGGACAGAGGAACCTGGTGGGCTGCAGCCCATGGGGTCACAAAGAGTTGAACACGACTGAGCAACTGACATGTATCTGTCCATCTTGTGTCTGTATATGTATCCCTAGTCCATCAGGTAAAGGGAGGTGTTCTACACTGGGTGATGCAGGGGGATCTGCAGATGGCAGTGCTACAATAATGGTGATAGACTGATAAATTCAGACAGAAACTTTTCTGCTTCACTTTGTCTTCTCACTCAGAGGCTCGTCACAAATATGTTGCCATTGCTGGATTTATTTTTATCCTCCACATTTGCCTACAACTGCGACTGAGCGGCTTCCCTTTCACTTTTCACTTTCATGCATTGGAGAAGGAAATGGCAACCCACTCCAGTGTTCTTGCCTGGAGAATCCCAGGGACGGGGGAGCCTGGTGGGCTGCCGTCTCTGGGGTCGCACAGAGTCAGGCACGACTGAAGTGACTTAGCAGTAGCAGCAGTCTGGGGGTGAGTACTTCTGGAGTGACAGTGCCCAAGGTTACCCTCTGTGAGAGGACTGCTGGGGTCACCTCTGCCTTCCCTCTGCACACCCGGGGCTCCAGGCATAACTGAAGAGTAAAACACCACCAGTCTTGCCACCAGCCCCTCCAGTGGCAGCATCTGGGAAGTGCGATCCAGTGGTTGATAAACCTCCCAGGAGCAGCCCAGCAGAGTCTCCACCAATAAACTGTGGCCCTCTGGCAAGTCAAAGATTGACTGGGAGTGGGAAGAGACAGATATGTTTAACCTTTCAGACAGGAAAAGGGAAAACTCTGATTCACGAGGAGTCGGAGTCAGGCTTCGGAAAGAGCAGACCAGTTGTCGTGGTTGACGCTTCCTGGTGTTCTGTAGTTGTCATTTGTTCTATTCCCAGAATTGGGAATCTCCTCAAACAACACACACACACAGCCTAGTCATGTGGATTTCCGCTGAGTCCAAAGTCCAGAACCTGGGACAATAATTTTTACAAGGTGATCACTGAGCAAGTCTTGAAACTTGTTTCTCTTGTAGCAAAAAGAAGAAGGAAAAAAAGGTTTTTAGATGCAGCTTGCTACAGTTTCTTCAAGAGAATAGCCATCTTAGCCTGTGAATATTTTCATTCTTAAAAGTTTTGACAGTGAGGGTACAAGTGAAAGGAAGAGACAGAGAAAGAATGGCGATCAGTATACAAGTGATTGCATTACTTTCATTACAGTTTCTATGATGGCAGTATTCTTTGGGCTTACCTACCAAGCACTAAAGGAGATTAGAGATAATTAAGGCACCAGAGATTCTTGTGGAACAGGAAAAAGAGATTCTAATCTGGATAGTGGAGTAGCTTAAAGAAAGAGATTTTAGACTTTTCCTAGATCTTTAAAGAGAAAAGAGAAAATCATCTATCTTGATGATTTAGACATTCATTAGCATCGGATTTTTTTCTCCAGATATACCCCCAAGGTTTTTATTCTGCGATTCCAAGTCTCCTATTGTCTGTTTGCTTGTCTGTTTCTTTCCCTATAGGAAAGCTTCCTCTCTTCTAGCTTTTTAATTCTTATTTCCATATTGAAACTATTTCTCTGCAAAGTTGAATAATCTCTTACTTCTACCAAAATATGCTTTCCTTTATTTATAATGCATAATTACCTCCTTGAAATTTCGTTTTCTTGCATTTTCTGCAAACTTCCCAGTAAGAAGCAGCATTGGCTTTCACTAAGCTTAATATCCTATGTGTATGTGTCCTCAGTCATGTTTGACTCTTTGTGACCCCAGGTTCCCCTGTCTATGGGATTTTCCAGGCAACAATACTGGAGTGTGATGCTTTTTCCTACTCCAGGAGATCTTCTTGACCCAGAGATAAAACTTGTGTCTTCTGTATCTCTTGCATTGGCAGGCTGATTCCTTACCACTGTGCCACCTGAAAAGTCCTAGTATCCTATGAATTCACCTCAATTTAAAACGAAGTGACCATGATGACTCATTTTTTCCATTTGTGTTCACACCTCCTTTGAAATACTAGATCTTGTATTATGATAATATAAAGCTTTAAGCTACTTCCAACACTCAGGAAATGCAACTAGTAACGATGGTGAAGATTTTCAAGTAGTTTATCAAAATCAATAAAAATCTAAGACTAACATCTCTTATCTATTAATATTAGCACTTAGCATAATATCCAAAAATCAAAATTTTGCATTGAATGTTCTATTTCTAGAGTTAGAGAGCAAAGACACTTGCTCCTTAGAAGAAAAGTTATGACCAAACTAGACAGCATATTAAAAGGCAAAGACATTACTTTGCCAGCAAAGATCCATCTAGTCAAAGCTATGGTTTTTCCAGTAGTCATGTATGGATGTGAGAGTTGAACTATAAAGAAAGCTGAGCACTGAAGAACTGATGCTTTTGAACTGTGGTGTTGGAGAAGACTCTTGAGAGTCCCTTGGACTGCAAGGAGATCAAACCAGTCAATCCTAAAGGAAATCAGTCCTGAATATTCATTGGAAGGACTGATGCTGAAGCTGAAATTCCAATACTTTGGCCACCCGATGCAAAAAACTGACTCATTGGAAAAGACCCTGATGCTGGGAAAGATTGAAAGTGGAAGAAGAAGGGGACGACAGAGGATGGTTGGATGGCATCACCTACTTGATGGACGTAAGTTTGAGTAAACTCCGGGAGTTGGTGATGGACAGGGAAGCCTGGACTGCTACAGTCCATGGGATTACAAAGAGTCAGACACAACTGAGTGACTGAACTGAGAGAGCAAAGTTCTGATTAATCAGATGTACTGATTGAAAGAAATTGTATTGTACAGCATATGAATGACTGATCTTCAGGAAATTTCAATACAGCCAGATATTTTTAACACCAAAATTGTACCGAAATGTTTAATTTTTATTATTTGCTATGGCAAGGGTATTTTGGAATCCTATGGTATCTCAAGGTTATTATGAATTTAGTTGTCATTCCTCTGGCTAATAGATAGAACATCATTGTCAGTCAGAGCACCAGAGTTCTAGACTTAAGTTGGTCAACAGTATGATTGGGTAAGCCACTCTTCTTCTTGGCCTTTACTTCCTGAACTGTAAAGTGAGATGATTATACTAGATGATCCCTTAGGTCCACTCTAGCTCTAACAGTCTGTGCCTGTGTTAGCACATACTGAGGGAAGTAATTATTTAACCTATATGCAACTAATGGAATGGCATATTACCTAAATAACCCCAAAGATCATAACATATGTAATCTCTTAACATATAAATAATTAACAATAATAGTGAAAAATCTAGGTAGTTGAAACTGAAATGCTTTGGAAAATGCTTTGACTCAGAGAATGTGTCCACATGCTATTCAGATTTCTGTTTGAAGAAAAAGTAAATTCTGTCCAACTTCTAGTATTTACATACACAATTGAAAATTAGATTTACTGGAATCCAAAGTAAACTGGATTGTTAAATCATATTAATGAGAGATGCTGTTATGATTACCCCTGGAGAGGTAGGTCAGTAGATACCCATTTGGACTACTTATGATGGTGAACAAAAGACTGAAGCATTTAAAACATGAAGAGAATCTTCAGGATCACCAAACCCAGCCCTGACTTTAACAGATTTTGGTGACTGAAGCCTAGAAAGATGGAGTTTTAATTCACTTTATTTAATAAACACACATGTAGAAAGCAGAGAAGGCAGTTGCACCCCACTCTAGTACTCTTGCCTGGAAAATCCTTATGGATGGAGGAGCCTGATGGGCTGCAGTCCATGGGGTCACTAAGAGTCGGACACGACTGAACAACTTCACTTTCACCTTTCACTTTCATGCATTGGAGAAGGAAATGGCAACCCACTCCAGTGTTCTTGCCTGGAGAATCCCAGGGACGGGGGAGCCTGGTGGGCTGCCCTCTATGGGGTTGCACAGAGTCGGACACGACTGAAGTGACTTAGCAGTAGTAGCATGTAGAAAGCATCATTCCAGTGCTTTACAAATTCCAAATCATTTTTAGAGCAACCCCTATACACAGATACTACCATTATCTTCATGGTACAGCTAAGAAAACTAAGGCATAGAAAGACTAAGCAACTTGCCCAAGATCACACAGCTAGTAAGCAGGCAAAGCCAGAATTTGAATATAGTACTTGTTTTGCTTATGATCATGGGTAATGTATTTTGGTAGAGGGGAAATATTTTTCCAATATACTTCAAAGTTAAGAGGTTGTAAAAACATCTTAAGACCTCTGGTGGTCATGACCTTTTGTCCTATTGAGATATAGTTGATTTACAATATTAGTCTCAAGTGTACAACACAATGATTCAAATTTTTTAAGATAATACTCCATTTAAAGATACTATAAAGTATTGACTGTGTTCCCTGTGCTGTACAATATATCCTTGTAGCTTATTTATTTTATATGATTTGTACCTCCACTCATATCCCTATCTTGCCCTTTCTCATTTCCTCTTCCCATTGATGTAGAGAAGTGATTCTCTGTGTCACTGAGTCTGTTTCTATTGTGTTATATTCATTCTTCTGTTTTATTTTTTAGACTTCAAATATAAGTGATAACACACCGCATTTGCATTACTTATTTCACTAAGCATAACATAATACCTTCCAGGTTCATCCATGTTGTTGCAAATGGAAAAAATTCATTCTTTTTTATGACTGAGTAGTTTTGCATAGTATATATAAACCATGTCTTCTTTATCCATTTGTTGATGGACACTTAGGTTGCTTTTATATCTTCACTATTGTAAATAATGCTACTATGAACATTGGGGTGCATGTATCTTTTCAAATTAGTGTTTTCATTTTCTCTGGATATATATCCAGGAGCAGAATTGCTGGATCATAGGTAGCCCTGTTTTTGGCTTTTTGAGGAAAGTTCTCCACAGTGGCTACATCAATTTACATTCTTATTGATAGTATAGAAGAATTCTCTTTTCTCCACATCCACGCTAACATTTGTTATCTGTGGTCTTTTTGATGATAGCCATTTTGACAGGTGTGAAGTGATATCTCCTTGTGATTCAATCTGCATTTCTGTGATGATTAATGATGTTGAACATCTTTTCATGTGCCTGGTTGCCATCTGTATATCTTCTTTGGAAAAGTTTCAGTTCAAGTTTTCTGTCCATTTTTTAATCGAATTCCTTTTATTTGGGGTGGGGGATATTATATTGTATGAGCTGTTTACATGGTTGATATATTAACCCCTCGTTGGTCATATTATTTGCATAAATATTTTCTCCCATTCAGTAGACTGTCTTTTCATTTTGTCTGTGGTTTCCTTTGCTGTGCAAAAGCTTTTAAGTCTAACTGTGTCCCATTTATTTATTTTTGCTTTTTTTCCTTTGCCTTATGAGACAGATACAAAAAAATATTGCTACAATTTATGTCAAAGAATTTTCTGCTTGTGT
Organism: Oreotragus oreotragus; assembly: GCA_006410675.1. Taxonomy (NCBI): domain Eukaryota; kingdom Metazoa; phylum Chordata; class Mammalia; order Artiodactyla; family Bovidae; genus Oreotragus; species Oreotragus oreotragus. The sequence goes on along the minus strand of SJYX01006694.1, from coordinate 268,148 downwards.
TTTTCTTTTAGAATTTTTATGGTTTCTGCTCTTAGATTTAAGTTTTGTTTGTTTGTTTATTTACTTTATTTTACTTTACAGTACTGTGTTGGTTTTGGCATACATTGACATGAATCCATCATGGGTGTACATGAACTCCCAAACATGAACCCCCCCCCCACCTCCCACCCCACATCATCCCTCCGGATCATCCCCATACACCAGCCCCAAACATCCTGCATCGAACATAGACTGGCAATTTGTTTCTTACATGATAGTATACATATTTCAATGCTATTCTCCCAAATCATCCCACCCTCTCCCCCTCCCTCTCCCTCAGAGTCCAAAAGTCTGCTCTACACATCTGTGTCTCTTTTTGTATATAGTGTGAGAAAATCTTCTAAGATCTTTGCAGGGTAGTAAACAGCAAACATTAGCTGATTGAGTGTATGCATTGACTCTTAACTAAGCTACTCTTAGAGTAGCTAAGTAAAATGAGTACTTCCAGTTCAAAATTGTATATTGAAAAAGAGAGAGTAATTGTAATGATACAAAAGATGATTTTAAAAAATAGAAAAATAAGAAAACAGGATGGTTCTAACAGGGTCAGAATAGACATTAATGTAATTATTTTCTGGAAACTGATTTTTAAATCTCAGACTTGGTGTGTATAAAAAACAGCACAGAAAATAGGGGCAAAGTGATAAAAAAAATTTACTTTGGGAAGGGAGCTGGGTGATAAAAGATGCGCAGAGTACTTTGTAGTTCTGCCCTTTCTGGTAACACTGGGCCCTTATACAGTCACCTGAACCGTCTGGACCTTTGTTTTCATAGGTATGTACTCTGAGGACAATGGTATTTACTTTTTTTTTTTCTATCAGAAATAGTTTAAAGCTTTAACTCTCATCTGTAAATGAGATTAGAAGTAATTTATAAAGTGTCCAGCACATTGACATTTACTTGATCAGTAAATGCTTTACACAAATATGACATGATAATTACAATAACAGAATTATTGAACTTTTACTCAAATAAGATTAATAGACACTCTCTTTGTGTTTTGGATGTCATTTATAATCTTAATTATGTCAACATTTTGTGAAAGGATCCTCTCCAGTCTCTCATTCTCAAGCTCACCTTCACCATGCCGTTCTTTTATTTCCCCAACACTGATAAAGTCCTTTGAATGCTAAACTACTAAGTTCAGGACAAATAACCATATACTTTTGTGACTATGTTATTGAACACTATTGTCCAAAGAGTCTAAATTTGCTGGCATACTAAATTATTTTCATATTAAAAATAAAAAAGAATTTCTGAATATACAACTCTGTTTTGATAACACATGGATTCTATAAAATAGGTACAGTCCACTCTGTTTTACATTTGAAGAATGTAATGTCCAGAGGAATTAAATAATTTGTCCAAACTTTTCATCAGTCAGGCAGAATGGGATGACAAATCTCTCCCACATCAAACTCATCAAATTCCCCACTTCTCAAATTCAGCAAGGGTGATTAAATATAGTCAAGAAATGAAAATCCCCAGTTTTCAGAAAGTATGAGAAAATTTCTTAAAGAAAAGGTACAGATGCTGTGGGGTTCACAGGAAATTCACAAAGAAGTGCATGGAAGAGGAGAGTTTAAGAGTCTGGCCCAGGGAGGGAAAGAGCAACAGGGAAGTTTAGAATCCACTTAGAACCATAAGTAGAAAATATATGAGAACTGGAAACCCAGGCTTATATAGTAGATGGGTATGAAGTTCATGGAACCATATGGTTAAAGTTACTCAAAATGAGAAATTAACTTGAAAACTGGAATGAGTCCAGGGAAATCATAAGGTTCCTGCAGAATAGTTTAGAGAAGCATTTCCACATCCCCAAACGCACTAAACTCCAGTAGAAAGTATTTTGTGCCTGAAAATGATGTTAAAGTATAATTGTAAAATCTCGTGGTTAAATAAACTAGCATTCAGGAGAGACAGTAGACCCTACAAGAAAATAAATCTGCACACCAAAAATGAGATAATATAACAATCTAAAAGGGAACTATAAATACATCTGAAATGGTCAGATATCAAGGAATGGATGCAACGTAAAGTAGACGAATATTTTTTAAAGAAAGAAAAAATATGAGAAATAAGTAAATCATTTTCTATAAATGGGAAATATAGTCATTGATGTGAAAATCTGAATGTATGGCTTAAGTAACAACTTTATTCTTTATTGTGGTGTCTTGGAAGCTATCAGCCACTTCCGAATGAAGCTGAACATCTCTTTCCCAGCCACTGGCTGCCAGAAGCTCTTTGAAGTGGACAATAAATGAAAACTTCATTCTACGAGAAGGATATGAACACAGAAGTTGCTGCTGATGCACTGGCTGAAGAATGGAAGGGTTATGCAGTCCAGATCAGTGATGGGAATGATAAGCAGGGTTTCCCCGTGAAGCAGGGTGTCTTGACTCATGGCCGAGGTGGCTGCCGCTGAGTAAGGGGCATTTCTGTTACAGACCAAGGAGGACTGGAGAGAGAAAGTGCAAATCTGTACGGGGTTGCATTGTGGATGCCAATCTGAGTGTTCTCAATTTGGTATCATGGGAAAAAGGGAGAAGAATATTCCTGGACTCACTGATACTACAGTGCCTTGTTGCTTTGATCCCCAAAGAGCTAGCAGAATCCAAAAACTTTTCAATCTCTAAAGAAGAGGATGTCTGCCAGTATGTTGTGCAAAAGCCCCTAAACAAAGAAGATAAGAAACCTAGGACCCAAGATTCAGTGTCTCGAGACTCCACGATTTCTGCAACACAAACGCGGGTGGAATTGCTCTGAAAAAAAACAGCATACTAAGAAAAGTAAAGAAGAGACTGCAGAATATACTAAACTGCAGAATATACTAAACTTTTGGCCAAAAGAATGAAGGAAGCCAAAGAAAAACAGCCGGAACAGATTGCAAAAAGACAGAGGTTGTCCTCTCTGAAAGCTTCTCAGTCCAGTCAAAAATGAGATGTTCTAAGAGTAACAAATAGATAAGATCCAACATTAAAAAAAAAAACAAACCTCTATACAGATAAAAGATAAAAACCGGTGCTTTAGAAAATAAATCTAAGGGCATCACACAGAAAATCAGCAGGGAATAGATAGATAATGGGATAGAGCAAATTAAGAGAAAACGAAGAAAGAAGAATTGAAATTTTGTGGTTTTTTTTTTCAAATTTCAGAAGGAAACAACAGAAAGAGTAAAGAGGAAACTTTGGGAAAGATGATGGATATAATTTTCCAGAACTAAAGAAAGATATGATTCCATAGATTGAAGAATCACAGAGTTTTGAACAGGATAAATAGCAATAAATCTATACCTAGATAGGTGTAGAGCATTAAAACCCTCAAAAACCTACCAAACAAGTTACTTACAAAGGAATGGCAGTAAGAAGGTAGAATTCTCATCAACAGATGCCAATTTAAAGTGGAATAAACATCTCAAAAGGGCTGAATTCTATAAGCAGCTAAAACATCCTTACAGAGTGAACACAGAAATTACATTTTCAGGCATAAAAAAGACTGCAGTTACTATTTCCATATCTGTGCTAAGAGAATTAGAAAAGGATAAAACTTTAACAAGATGAAATGTAATGTGGAAGAAAAGAATAGAAAAAACAAGATAAACAAGTAAACAAAGAAATCGCTACCCATACTAACTATTTAGTGCCTGTTTTAAAATTATAATGACCAATGGGGATTAAGTTTAATTCAATTTGTAACTAAAATTGTAGGCAGTGATAATATGAAACAGTTAAACTAAAGTTTATCTGTCCTAGTTCTATTGTTTAAAAACACACATAAATATAGTGGTTAACTTTAATTGTGCACGTTAAAAATGTAAAGATATGAATGTGCCAAGATGTGTGTATCCACTTTATTGTTGCTAGACGTTAGATTGTTTCCAGTTTGGGGCTGTTACGAATAATATTGCTTTGAACATTCTTAGGCATCTCTTTGGATGTGCATAAGACAATATATGGCAGTGGAAATGAATAAAATACAACATTTCACAACATCAATTAATCTCACAAGAAAGAATACATACCCTGTTATCTCACTAAAAAAAAAAAAAAATACTAAAACTGGAAAAACTAATTTATTGGTTTTTTTGAAGTTACGAGTGTTGACCTTTGAGAAGAAAGAAGGAGGAGTAGTGTTCTGGAGGGGCATCAAGGGGACTTCTAGGATATGAGGAATATTCTGTTCTTGATAATAGTTACTTGATATGACATGACTGTGTTCATTTTATGGTACTTTATTTCATTGTACAATTATGACCTGGATTTTTCTGTATGTGTATTATAGTTCAGTAAAAAGTAGTTTATTTTTTATTGTAAGTTTACCACCAAAATAATATAAATAAATTATATAATTTTTTAACCCAGTAAAGAAAGAAAAAGAATTAAAAATATGTCTAAAGAACCGAAAGCAGAAAAGAAATAAAAATAGGATAGAAAAGACAAAACACTATGCCAGAAATAGTTCAGATACATCAAGAATCATACGAAATGTGAATGGAATTACATAGGTACTAAAAGACAACAATTATGAAATTGATTTTAAGAAACTAGCTGTTGTAAATATTGTTTGTGCACAGAATGGCTCAAAATGAAAGGTATTTATATATGTTTGTTTTCTATTGCTGCTGTGACAAATTACCACAAATTTAGTGATTTAGAGGAAAACTAACTTACTATCTAAAAGTTCTGTAGATTAAAAGTTCAACGTGGGACTTCACTAAAATCGAGGTGTAGGCAGGGCAGCATTTTTTTCTGGAGGCTCCTTGTGTTTTCCAGCTTCTAGAGGCTATCTTCCGTGGGTCATGACCCTCCTTCTCCATCCTCAAAGACAGCAACACTGGTTGAGTCCTTCTGATATCCCATTATTCAGACTCCTGCCGTTACATCTCTGTCTCTCTCTTCCTTTTCCTCCCACTTCTACTTTTAAGGGCCACTGTGATTACATTACCCAGGAGAATCTCACTAGTTTCAGTTCAGTTCAGTTCAGTCCCTCAGTCATGTCCGACCCTTTGTGACCCCATGAACTGCAGCACACCAGGCCTCCCTGTCCATCACCAACTCCCAGAGTTCACTCAGACTCACGTCCATCGAGTCAGGGATGCCATCCAGCCATCTCATCCTTGGTCGTCCCCTTCTCCTCCTGCCCCCAATCCCTCCCAGCATCAGAGTCTTTTCCAATGAGTCAACTCTTCGCATGAGGTGGCCAAAGTACTGGAGTTTCAGCTTTAGCATCATTCCTTCCAAAGAAATTCCAGGGCTGATCTCCTTCAGAATAGACTGGTTGGATCTCNGTCGTCCCCTTCTCCTCCTGCCCCCAATCCCTCCCAGCATCAGAGTCTTTTCCAATGAGTCAACTCTTCGCATGAGGTGGCCAAAGTACTGGAGTTTCAGCTTTAGCATCATTCCTTCCAAAGAAATTCCAGGGCTGATCTCCTTCAGAATAGACTGGTTGGATCTCCTTGCAGTCCAAGGGACTCTCAAGAATCTTCTCCAACACCACAGCTCAAAAGCATCAATTCTTCGGCGCTCAGCCTTCTTCACAGTCCAACTCTCACATCCATACACGACTAGCAATCTTGAATCCATCTGCTCCCTTAATTCCTCTTTGACTTGTAATATAACATATTCATAGGCTCCAGGGTTTAGGGCATCTTTGGGAGGTCATTGTTCTTCCTACTACAGATATATTTGGCAGATGGTCACCAAAAAAAAAAAAAAAGTACAGTGATAGTTATTACTACATGGCATAATAGTTTATAAATCAAAACGTGTTAGGAGGAAAAAGGGAGAAGCTACATAATGATAAAATCTACCGAAAAGATTAACAATGTGATTGGTCCAATAAGAATTAAATCCAGGACTTGGACTCAAGTTCTGTGTCTTCTAGTTCAATATTTCTACTAACAAAAATTTCTAAAGAACACAGACCAATAGAAGGTGGTACTTGAAGCTCTCTGTGCAAGTACTGGTAAATTTCTTGCCCCAAATGAAAATAATAATTATGACCCAGACCACAGGGCTGTTGTATGAAATACCTTAGGATTGAGGCACACTGCAGCTATCATATAAATGTTAAATAAAAATAATATTTCCTGTATCCTTACTAGGGTTGGGCAAATCCAGATGTATATTGTACTTTTCACATATTTCAAAATATTTTCAAATGTTTTGGTTTGGGTTCAATAAAAACCTCAAGTACATTTTGCCAAGTGCTTTTTCCATTAATTATTCAATCCATTTGTATTTCAAGGGAAATTCAGTCCACATGTTTCTAATTCATTTAGCACTAACTCATCAAAATATTGTTTCTCTCAGTGCTATTTTCTGTCCAAGAGGTTTTTCAAGACCTCTCCTCCTTTTTTTTTTTAAAATTTCTTAGAAACAAAAAGATACAGTTTTCCAAGGGCAAATCTTAATAAACTACCAAAAAATTTACTAAACAGTGTAACTAGAATTCTTTGAGTTTCCAAGTCCCCTGTCAGTCTACCCTGGTCCACGTCACCTCTCTCACCTATTCCCTGGTTTCCTTAACTTTTTCTTTCCTTTGATCAGGTTCTTCTTTGTTCTCATTGACCCTCCACAGATTTCAGGTTTTCTATCATCGAAGTCCATAGGCCTCCAGACACCTTAATCCTCTTGGCGAACCCCTCCCTTATAATGAAAACCTTCCAAGGCTGGGGCCAGTGAAATAATGGATTCAAACTGCCTTCCAAAATATCCCCGTGGGATCTGTGGCAAACCTTAGAAATAGATACATTTTTAAAAATCTGATCTTTTTGAGTGTATACTTTGTGTGTGTGTGTGATATCTTATGTGCAATTAATGTTGTCTTAACAGTGCCTAAAGGGTGAGGAACCTGATACTATGTTCATTGTGAGTGATCCAAAAACAGCAAGAGCTGTGCTGAAGAGTCAGTTCCCACATCACTTGTGGAGCCCTCTTACCAAAAAGATTTAACCTGAATCTATACATAAGGACACTGTGGAGCATTCTACAAGACAACTTCTCTGGACTCTTCAAATATGTTAATGTTATGAAAGACAAATCAAAGCTATTAGGAAACTCTTCTTCTAGATGTAAGGAAATTAAAGAGACATTACAACTAAATGCAGACTGTTACAGTTGATTGAATTCTGGAATTGATAAAAATATAGGGACATTCTGAGACAGTTGCAGAAATTTCATAATGTTGCATTTCTTGAGTGTGCTAGTGATGTCATGGTTATATAAAAGGGTTCGTATTCATATGTGTATACACACATTTGTGTATATATGAAGAGAGAGTAAATATAGCAAAATGTTATACTTGATAAATCTGTATACACCTACCCCCACACACAAATACCCATACACATGATTATACATATTCACACTCACCTGCATATACTCATACACACCCAGATACCAACACACAGAGGAAATATGTAGGAGACTCTTCTCTGCAAATGTGTCCATCTCAATCCAGAAACCCTTTTATACTAACACATATATATGGAATTTAGAAAGATGGTAATGAGGACCCTGCATGCAAGACAGCAAAAAAGATACAGATGTGTAGAGCGGACTTATGGACTCTGAGGGAGAAGGAGAGGGAGAGGGAGAGGGAGGGATGATTTGGGAGAATAGCATTGAAATATGTATACTATCATGTAAGAAATGAATTGCCAGTCTATGTTCAATGCAGGATGCAGGATGCTTGGGGCTGGTGTATGGGGATGATCTGGAGGGAAGATGTGGGGTGGGAGGTGGGAGGGGGGTTCATGTTTGGGAGTTCGTGTAAAAAAATAAATACAAAAAAAAAAAAAAAAAAAAGAAATTAAAAGCCACAAAATTAAAAGATGCTTGCTCCTTGGAAGGAAAGTCCTGACAAATCTGCTGCTGCTAAGTCGCTTCAGTCGTGTCCGACTCTGTGCGACCCCATAGACGGCAGCCCACCAGGCTCCCCCATCCCTGGGATTCTCCAGGCAAGAATACTGGAGTGGGTTGCCATTTCCTTCTCCAATGCATGAAAGAGAAAAGTGAAAGTGAAGTCGCTCAGTCTGTCCGACTGTTAGCGACCCCATGGACTGCAGCCCACCAGGCTACTCCGTCCATTGGATTTTCCAGGCAAGAGTACTGGGGTGGGGTGCCATTGCCTTCCCCGAAAAAATACTATACCAGAAAGAAAAACACCAATACAGTATACTAACACATATATATGGAATTTAGAAAGATGGTAATGAGGACCCTGTATGCAAGACAGCAAAAGAGATACAGATGTGTAGAGCGGACTTATGGACTCTGAGGGAGAAGGAGAGGGAGAGGGAGAGGGAGGGATGATTTGGGAGAATAGCATTGAAATATGTATACTATCATGTAAGAAATGAATTGCCAGTCTATGTTCAATGCAGGATGCAGGATGCTTGGGGCTGGTGTATGGGGATGATCTGGAGGGAAGATGTGGGGTGGGAGGTGGGAGGGGGGTTCATGTTTGGGAGTTCGTGTAAAAAAATAAATACAAAAAAATTTAAAAAAAAAAGTCCTCCTTTTTAAAAAAATATTGTTGATTTATAATATTGTGTTAGTTTCAGGTAGACAACAAAGTAATTCAATTATATATACATAGTTTTTTAGATCCTTCTCCATTATTATAAGACATCAAATATAGTTCCTTGTGCTATACAGTAAATCCTGTTGTTTCTTTATTTTATATATAGTATAGCATATTCAAAAGCAGAGACATTACTTTGCCGACTAAGGTCCATCTAGTCAAGGCTATGATTTTCCAGTAGTCATGTATGTATGTGAGAGTTGGACTGTGAAGAAGGCTGAGCGCTGAAGAATTGATGCTTTTGAACTGTGGTGTTGGAGAAGACTCTTGAGAGTCCCTTGGACTGCAAGGAGATCCAAAAGAGATCAGCCCTGGGATTTCTTTGGAAGGAATGATGCTAAAGCTGAAACTCCAGTACTTTGGCAACCTCATGCAAAGAGTTGACTCATTGGAAAAGACTGTGATGTTGGGAGGGATTGGGGGCAGGAGGAGAAGGGGACGACAGAGGACGATATGGCTGGATGGCATCACCGACTCGATGAACGTGAATCTGAGTGAACTCTGGGAGTTGGTGATGGACAGGGAGGCCTGGTGTGCTGCGATTCATGGGGTCGCAAAGAGTCAGACAGGACTGAGCCACTGAGCTGAACTGAACTGAACTGAGTGTGTCTGTTAATTGCCCTTTCCTGGTGACTCAGTCGGTAAAGAATCTGCCTGCCAATGTAGGAGATGCAGGAGACGTGAGTTGCATACTCCTAACCATGAGTTTGTTTTCTATTTATAAGTATCTTTTATAAATAAATTCATTTGTATTAGAGTCCACATATAAGCACTATCATATAATATTTGTCTTTTTTACATCTGACCTACTTCCTCTGTATGATATTTTCTAGGTTCTTCTATGTTGCTGCAAATTACATTATTGCATTCTTTTTATGGCTGGGTAATATTCCATTGTGTGTGTGTTTGTGTATATGATATTTTCTTTATTCATTCATCTGTTGATAGACACTAAGATTGTTTCAATGTCTTAGTTATTGTAAATAGTACAGCTATGAAAATTGGGGTGTCTGTGTCTTTTCAAATTAGACCTTTCATATATTCCAGATATATGCACAAGAGTGGGATTGCTGAATCATATAATGACTTTTATTTTAGTTTTTAAGGCACCTCCATACTGTTATCCATAGTGGCTGTACCAATTTCCTTTCTCACCAACAGTGTAGGAGAGTTCCCTTTTCTCCATGCTGCTGCTGCTAAGTCACTTCAGTCGTGTGCGACTCTCTGTGACCCCATAGACGGCAGCCCACCAGGCTCCCCATCCCTGGGATTCTCCAGGCAAGAATACTGGAGTGGGTTGCCATTTCCTTCTCCAATGCATGAAAGAGAAAAGTGAAAGTGAAGTCGCTCAGTCTGCCCGACTGTTAGCGACCCCATGGACTGCAGCCCACCAGGCTACTCCGTCCATTGGATTTTCCAGGCAAGAGTACTGGGGTGGGGTGCCATTGCCTTCCCCCCCTTTTCTCCATACCCTCCTGAAAATTTATTGTTTGTAGACTTTTTGACGATGGCCATTTTAACCAATGGGAAATGATACCTCATTGTGGTTTTGACTGGCATTTTTCTCTAATAAATAGCAATGTTGAACATCTTTTTCTCATGTGCTTATTGACCATCTATATATCTTTGGAGAAATATCTGTTTAGTCTTCTGCCCACTTTTTTATTGTGTGTGCTTTTTTTTAATTGAGTTGTATGAGCTGTTTATATATTTTGGAAATTAACCTCTTGTCAGTTGCATCATTTGTAAATATTTCCTTCTAATCCATTGGTTATCTTTTCATTTTGTTTATGGTTTCCTTTGCTATGCAAACACTTTTAAGTTTGGTTAGTTCCCATTCATTTATTCTTGTTTGTTTGTTTTTTTAATTAATTTATTTTAATTTAAAGGATAATTGCTTTGCAATATTGTATTGGTTTCTACCAAACAGCAACATGAATCAGCCATAGGTATACATATGTAAACATTTAGATCTTTGATGTTGACTGTTTTACCAATTATGCCAAGTTTAATATGTGTAAATGTTATTGATAATAGTATTGCTGTGTGTATGTGTAAGCATTGTAAAGCAGGAATTCTCAATAGTTAATGGAGTGATGGGCTCTCAGAAGACTAAGGATCACCTGAAAATGTGTGTACCTGCATTTTTCAATAGAGTACACATAATTTTGATCACACGTACAAAGGAAACTATAAGAGATTTTTAACTGCTTTAAGAATCATCTAATTTAGTGTTTTGTTCATGAAGAGAAACCTCAGATAAACCTCTAATTTGTAATTTCTAATAATGCCTCTGGCACTTTATACCAAGAAATATACAGTAGCTAGTAGCTATTTACAAGAAATCCATCAGTAAAATTGAAATCTCTTCACCAACTACACCTACTAGCTGTCAGTATGCAGAGAGACTGCTCTTCGAGAAGCTCAACCCATTCGTAAGATACCTAAATCACTTTACGAGCTAGAAAAAGGAAAGAAAGATAGTGGAAAGTGGCCAAACAGTGGCTGGGCTTGTACATTTTAAAGATTGCAGCATGCAGCCCCCCAGAGTATGAAAGGAGAACTGACTGTGCCTTCCAATTAGAACGGAATTAATCTCAGCAATGTGACTTTTGTTTTGGAAGGGGATTTGGGACATCACTGGTTTATGGGACACAATTGTACACCAGGTGGTCCTAGTTAGGTGAGAGGCTTTATGTAAAAATAATCCTTCTTTGGCCTTATTCAACATAATAAAACCACTAAGACGTTTTCCCATATGAAGTATTTCTACAGGCACATTCAAAATGTTAATCCCCATTTTTATATGCATTTTTCATGACTCCTAAGAAGTTTACCAGGTTGGGAAATTTGCAAAAACTGGTCCCTTGACAAACTCATGGGATGCTTTTATCATCACAAGTTTGTTTGCTTTTATGTGAGCCCAAAGTCCTTTAATAACATCCCTCACTATGGCGTCACAAATAGGGTCAAATATTGTTATCCTAACCTTACAAATGAAGGCAAGGGTCTCACGTTGACTTTTAAAGGCTATCAAGTTCTGAATTAGTACTGTACCTTTATTCACCTGGGATAAACAATCTAGAATTTTATCCATGTTGAAAATTCTTTATAATACAAATTTCTGTTAATGAAAGTAAATAACAAGCATTTTTATGCTACAAATACAATATCATACAATATACATTATATGTAAAGATGTATATGTGAATACATCTATAATATAATACTTAACATTTGGAGCAATCATCTGAGGTCCTGAGCATTTCTGAATTATCTGCAGAATCTTCACTGACAGATGAAAGCTGTGCTCAGGAGAGTTTAATTTTCACAGAGTTTGATGCAGGGAAAAATTTCAGCCTGGATTTGAATTCTGAAGTCACCTTTTATTATTTATGTGACATTGAGAAAAGTTATTTGGTCTCTCTGAGCTTTATCTGTTTCCTTATTGGGCTTTTATGAAGACCAAGAGATACATCTTTTGATTGCTCTCATGCAATTAGATTATTCAATTAATGCTTTTTCTCAGTGCCTCATGGTAGAGTTCACCTACATCTTGGCCATTTAAAATAGAAATATATACTTTCTTCTCTGTTTCAAGTGTCAGTCACCTGTATGAGTATATATGGATATTTTAGGCACAGCAAAAAGAATCAAACTACAGCTTTTGCCCATGTCTTATACCACATTAGTAAAAGTGTCAGGAAACAGTACGTATGATTAATGCTGCTGAAATAGGCAGGAAATTATTCAGGTGGATTCAATCAACTCAGCCAAACATATAGGTAGCTTATTAAAATTTAGACAAAAGTCTACAGGCACTTAATACATAACGATGACTCTAGACCTAAATTAAGAGTGCTCCCCACCCCCAGGCACCCCAGCCCCTACAGCTTACTGCCTAGAAGCAGCCACTCTTCTTACAGCTGAGTTATTGAGCTGATTTTCAGCTTTTTCCCCCCTCTCTGAAAGTAAGACATGTGACCTTCCTAAGCCCTCACCCAAAGCCCTTGCTGAGACGCTGTGCCGTTGAGTTTGCCCTGGAAACTGTCTCCTGCCAAAGCAAAACAACACGAGACTGACAACTTTGCTGTCTCAACTTTCCCCTCAAACCTGTGAGCTCTGCCACACGGACCAGGATTTTGAAGGAAAAGTGACAGAGTGTGGACTTTACGGGGATGTAAAGAGAGGGTTTTCTAGACACAAGATCCCACATCTGACTCACTAGAGTGAAACTACACCTGGCATATTTAAAGCAGTCTTTGAGATAACACAGTTAAAGTGCTTTTTCAGAGTTAAATTTCCTTGGTTACCATTATGGCAGCAATAGGTATGGCCTCTTCCCCTCCTGCTCTATGAGATCACTTCACCTAGTTTTAAGAAAAACAGGTCTCCTCTCCTGGCCAACTCTAGTCTGAAATTCCCTCAATTACCACAAAGGGATTCACTGCTTTTACAATTAGCTCAGAAAGAAAGCTCAATGGGGTACTAAAAGCTCTGTCTCAAGTCCCAGTTCTGTGCTTCACCCGCCATGCTGCTGCTGCTGCTGCTAAGTCCTTCAGTCGTGTCCGACTCTGTGCGACCCCATAGACGGCAGCCCATAATTTTTTTTTTTATTGTATGCTTTTTTATTTTACTTTTGCTATGGTCTACACATACAACTTTATTTGAAGCGAATCTAACGCCAGTAAGCTAGTTTTGTCTTTTATTTAGACACGTTATTTGTTTATGCTGACGCTGTCCAAATGCAGGTTGGGAAAGAATTTCCAGACACACAGTAGTGCAGAAAGGAGTAGGTTTATTAAAAACAAAGAACACAGGTCATGTTGGCATTGTGAGCGCAGTGACTTCAGACGGGCCAGGGAGGGCCAACAGTTTTGTGGGGTAGTAGCCAATTTTTATAGCCTCATGACAAAGAAAATTCCTGCTGGGAGGTTAGCATTAGATGATTGGTTAGAGTGCTAAACAGTGACTGCTGCTAAGTCGCTTCAGTCGTGTCCGATTCTGTGGGACCCCATGGACTGCAGCCCACCAGGCTCCCCCGTCCCTGGGATTCTCCAGGCAAGAACACTGGAGTGGGTTGCCATTTCCTTCTCCAATGCAGGAAAGTGAAAAGTGAAAGTGAAGTCGCTCAGTCGTGTCCAACCCTCAGCGACCCCATGGACTGCAGCCTTCCAGGCTCCTCCGTCCAAAGGATTCTCCAGGCAAGAGTACTGGAGTGGGGTGCCATTGCCTTCTCCAGCTAAACAGTGACTGCTGGAGTGGATATCTTTGCCTAATTTGGGTTCAGGGACCCTTTTAGTGATGACAGGGGGAGCCTTTTAACAACAGTTACAAAGGGGCTCAGTCGGCATCAGGTGACCTTTGTTCTGGGCTCCTCTTCTGTAGCTTTGGTCCAAGGCCTCGCACCCATGGCCTTGGGGCAGGACTCAACAGTTTATATTAATATGAAGTCCGTTTCAGTCTATAAGCTCCCAAACTACTCTGTTTATGTAACATCTGAAGTCTCTACTTTATACTGTAGCAATGCATGAGGATAACTAATAAATACTTTTACAAATAAATGAATCCATCTACACTGATTAAAATAGAGTTGTGACTAGAAATGGCCTGTTTAAGACACACAGGTCAGGATGAGGGCACAAAAAAAGGCATGATAGGAGCAGGTTTATAAACAACATATGAAGACTGAAGCTGCACACTTTAAACCAGATACCAAAATTCTGTCTGTAAGGATGAACCGTTCCCTTCCTACAGCTTTACAAGAGGCAGGCTTTGCTTTAACATCCAGCTATTCACTTTTCATCAGTAAAGTCAGGGATCCAATTTTCTTATCTTTAAAATGGGGATAATTTTGAAATCTGAGCTTCCTTAATTTTATGGATCAAATGTGAAAATGTATAGAAGGACTTTATAAACTATAAAGAACTGTGTGTGTGTACATGTGTGCGTATTATTTCTATTCTCTATATAAAACTGAGAAAATTAGTGAGTTTGGCTAAGTAAGACCATCCTTAAAAGAAAACATCAAGCATTCTCCTGGTATAATCACAAGCCACTTTTCAAGATTTTTGCCGGTCTTCCCTCTCTGCACACATATTAACTGTTCCTCAAATATAAATGTTCTACATATTCTTTGGGACAGTTCCCCATGATCTTTCTTTCTTCACTTGAAATTCTTCCTAAGGAAGCGCCTTCCCTCCAGTGTCTTCAAATACTTTCTACAGTCTGACAACACTTCTAATTTACCTCTACAGACCTGCTCCCTAGAATCTGGACCCATACTACAGCGGCTGCTTTCATACCTCCTTTACGCATAACGTCTGAGGAGCCCTGAGCTTGAAATCAGAGACATACATTTGAGGCAACCTGCTTTCAGTAAAAAGTGAGTCAAAAGATACTCGAAATTATCCTCCGCAGCCACAACTGGACTAGGAGAAATAACTAAGAGTGTGTAAGTATACCAGAGTCACCTTGACAAATCCACCCTGGTACAACTGAGATCAACTTGTGTGCTACTGTAAATACAATCCATCACTAAGTGTTCAAGGTGTTTGCTTCTTCAGAAAGCTTAGTACACAGGGGATAGAGGCGCAAGCTACAAATGCTGCAACTGACACCCAAACCAAAATTCATGCTCGTCACCTCACTCCTCTGTCACCCTTTACGTATTTTTCTCTCTGTTCTATCTGCCAGGTTGCTCACTCCCTCCTCAGCTTATCCAGGTTGCTTGCCTAGTGGAATAATCCAGATCTTCAACCTGAGAATCTGAGCTTTTATCTGCTTTGTTTTTATCATGCTATGGTCGTTGCAACTGCTGGTTCATCTATATCACCAGACTTGAAAACATAACTGAAAAAGTGTTCATTGCTTGGTGTTAGTATGACTCTTTACAACCCCACTGACTGTAGCCTGCTAGTCTCCTAGGTCCGTGGCATTCTCCAGACAAAAATACTGAGTGGGTAGCCATTCTCTTCTCTGGGGGATCTTCCCAACCTAGGGATCAAACCAAGTTCTCCTGAATTGCAGGCCGATTCTATACCATCTGACCCACCAGGGAAGCCTGAAAACGCCACTGTATCTCCTCGATTCCACTGTCTGACAGCAGTCCTAGATCTCCATGATCTTAAGCTCATTTCCCTCTGAATACAATAATTCCTCTCCTTAGCTGCTGGTCCACTGCCATGAGGAGCTCGTAGTAAAATCAGGAGTTTCTACCTGAGAGACAGGGCAGCTTGCAGTACGGCTTAGACTTGCTGCAGTGCACTTAGACTTGCAGTACGGCTTAGACTTGCTGCAGTGCGCTCTTTTGCTACGAGCCCCACTTGAATCTGGCAACCATCAGAGTCATGCCACTGATGGGTCAAAGCAGTATTTTTAAATCACTCTGACTTTGTTGTCCGTCGCTGTCATTATATCTAATTATATGCCATCATCTTCTGAAATCAGAAGACGATTGCTTCTTGGCAGGAAAGCAATGACAAACCTAGACAGCGTGTTGAAAAGCAGAGATATTACTCTGCTGACAAAGGTCCATACAGTCAAGGCTATGGTCTCCCCAGTGGTCATGTATGGTTGTCAGAGCTGGACTGTAAAGAAGGCAGAACGCCGAAGAATTGATGCCTTCAAACTGTGGTGCTGGAGAAGACTCCTGAAAGTCTCTTAGACAGCAAGGAGATCAAATCAGTCCATCTCAAGGGAGCTCAACCCTGCATATTCACTGGAAGGACTCATGCTGAAGCTGAATCTCCAGTATTTTGGTCATCTGATGTGAACAGACAGCTCATTGGAAAAGTCCCTGATGCTGGGAAAGATTGAGGACAGAAGAAGAGTAGAGCATCAGAGGATGAGATGGCTGGACGGCATCACTGATGCCATGGACATGAACTTGGGCAAATTCTGGGAGATGGTGAGGGACAGGAAGGCCTGGTACACCGCAGTCCAGGGGGTCCCAAAGAGTCGGACAGGACTGGGTGACTGAGCAACAGCAACATATCCCATCATTAAGCTTCCCAGGTGACCACAGTGGCAAAGAACCTGCCTGCCTATGCTGGGTATCTAAGAGACTCTGATTCCATCCCTGGAAGAGGAAATGGTAACCCACTCCAGTATTCTTTCCTGGAGAATCTCATGGACAGAAGACCCTGGCAGGCTATAATCCATAGGGTTGCAAAAAGTTGGACACAACTGAAATGACTTAGCACATACGCCGTCATCTGGCTTCAGATATTCTGGAATCCTGTCATTCCCATTTTCTTTAGGCAGCCATAGATGGCGGTGTCCAACTGTCAACTGCAGCTTAAGAGGGCAGCCATGACAACCTCTCAAAGATATCTATGCCTCCCTCAACAGAGCGTTCCATATTGCTTTAGTGAATGGCATTCCATATTGCTTTAGTGAATGGCATGTTTCCTGGGCTCTCCAGGAAACAGAGGCAGAGATGGGTTCTCTATTCTCTCAAAATAAATCTGTTCTAACATGCCAACCTCCATGAACTTCTAACTCCATTCCTCAATATTCTGTCAAGGAAGTTTTGGTTTCTACACCTAGCTTCAAAGAGCTATCACAAAGACCATCAGGGTGGGCTCCAGGTGTCTTGGAGAGTTTGTAAAACCTTGAATCATGGGAACATAAAGACAAGTCAGTAAACTCTCCACTTTCCAGCCTTATATTCTGCACAAGCCTGAGACCAAGCCCCTTAAGGTCTACAGCCACACATGTTCCCCAGTTCCAGCTGGTGCATCGTATCCAGATCCTGCATTTCTTTGAAAAGTAAACTATTCCCCCGGGCCTTCCATCTTAGTTATGCTTAGATTTGACACTTGAGTCTCATCTCTAGACAATAAAGGAAAAGAATACATCTTAAGGAGGAAAAGCATCATTTTTCAAGGCATTTGGCTCCGTTGAGGTCTCTCATGTAGGCAAAGAGATTCTGCTCTTTTCTAGCACATGGACAGGTGTCACTTCTACCAGCCCAAGAGAATTAAGAGTGAAAAACTCTCTGGCACATCCAGCCAGTTTCCTCATCCTATTTCTCAAGCCCTCACTCTCAGGGCCCTGACTCCAGCTTAGACCTGTCTTGGCTATTCTCTCCAGTTCTTCTGCATCTTGTCTACCGTCACAGTTCAGTTCCAATCTCAGTCTGGTCTCTGGCCCTAAGATATGAGAATCACTTTAAACATGGGCCTTCCATCTTAGTTATGCTTAGATTTGACACTTGAGTCTCATCTCTAGACAATAAAGGAAAAGAACACATCTTAAGGAGGAAAAGCATCATTTTTCAAGGCATTTGGCTCCGTTGAGGTCTCTCACGTAGACAAAGAGATTCTGCTCTTTTCTAGTACATGGACAGGTGTCACTTCTGCCAGCCCAAGAGAATTAAGAGTTAAAAACTCTCTGGCACATCCAGCCAGTTTCCTCATCCTATTTCTCAAGCCCTCACTCTCAGGGCCTTGACTCCAGCTTAGACGTGTCTTGTCTATTCTCTCCAGTTCTTCTGCATCTTGTCTGCCATCACAGTTCAGTTCCAATCTCAGTCTGGTCTCTGGCCCTAAGAAATGAGAATCACTTTAAACACTGCTGTGAAGGCCTTTGGCTCTCAGTGCCCTGAGTTGGTAATCGCCTGATCTGAGCCTGTGGTCCTCCTTCTTCGAGACTTCCAAAGCAGTTAACATGGTCCAGACAATATATAGTCCTCATCACCCCCACGTCACTTAATGACTACAACTATCCAGTATCTACCTGTTGCACACCCAGGCCACCACAGGTGAGCTTCTTAGCCATAGTGACACCACATCATGCCACAAGTTATCCTCATTTCACTTAGCACCAATACATCACTTTTCTCCTAAAAAAAAAAAAAAAAAAACAAAACTTAGACACCTGAAGTACATATTTATGTATCAAAACAACATTTATAATTAAAATCTTGAAAATCTGAATGATTTGACTTGATCTTACTTTTATCAGCCAGCCAGCTTGAGGTTTATTTATAGGGCACATTCTATAATTTCATTTTCAAACCATTTTAATGTGCTTGAACTGAGAAAAATACAAGAAAATTTTCATTTATCTATTTGGGGTGAGCCTGTGTCAGAATTATAAACTGACAGCAAATGAAGTGAATCAGGCTTTCGCTCAGTCGTGTCCAACCCTCAGTGACCCCATGGACTGCAGCCTTCCAGGCTCCTCTGTCCATGGGAGTTTCCATTGGAGTGGAGTGCCATTGCCCTCACCCGCCATAAGGCCTTAATAATAATAATAATAATAAAATGACCTGTCTGTAGAAAGCACCTCCCATTCAAACAGTAACAAATTATGTTTGTGGCAGATGGGTCTTTTGAGAACTCCAGAGACTATAAAGATTTTAAGTAGAAAATTAAATCCAAAATAAAAAAAAAAAAGAAAATTAAATCCAAGAATAATAGTGGCAGTATTCGTGGACACACCCATCATAGATCTAATGACCCATCTACTGTGGATTCTGTGTAACTGCATAGTCTGTGTGAGATGACAGACACAGTCTGGTGGTGTGGGTAAATGCAAGAGTTCTAGCCCTAGTCCTTGTATTTACCAGCCGGGTGCTCTTGGGCAAGTTATTAGAACACCCAAGGTCTCTATTCTTCTCATCTGTGAAATGAGGGGATCACACTAGATCAGTATTTCCCAGAGTGTGTTCCTTGGAGCATTCTATACATTTTGCTCCCCACTTATTCCCACTTCCACAAAAATGAATAATCTGCAATGAAATCCATTCAAAATAATCTTTATTATACAAATTTATACTATAAACATCCCAAAGGGATGTTTATTTAGCATTTTCCAAAATTATTTTCCCACAGTATTATTTTCTGAACAAGAAAGAAAAAAGTACTTAACTAGCAACATACCTATATCTAGAGTAAGACCTTTTTAAACTGGGTTTATTATGGTATTCGTTGATTGCCAGGTATACTGAAAGCAGAAAATGGGCAGTTTCAGCTGATTGCATTAGTTATTTTCACCTCTAATAGCGAGTTCTATTCCTCCAAGCTGCCATTTGGCTTCAGAGGTCTTCCTGAGTCATTCACCAATTGTCTCAGTTAAAAATAGGACCTTGTCATGTGGGCAAGATCACCAACAACAGCGAGCATGACCTTATTTAACGTTACACACTTGCCCCAGATGCTTCTTTCTCCTGGATGTCTTTGAAAAGCCTACCCAGATTTAGATATTAATCCAGATAATGTGTATGTCTCATGTTCAAGTAAGGAAGGAAAAGACCTTTCAACAGAGAAAACAAAAAAAATTTTTTTAATTTAATGACCTCTCCTGATACAAGCCCTGTAGAAAATGGTGAGGAGGAGAAATAAGGTTGTTTGGGGGAATTTTTTCCTGTTAATTTGTTTTTTGCTTTGTTTTGATTTTTAAACTCAGACGGGTGTAACAAAACCAGATGCCATTCTTCATAAAATAGTGTGGTGGTCCCTGAGGGATGGAGGGAGGGAAATTGTACTCTGCTGACTTATCTACTTGCCCCAATTTACTGCTGGCTCACTGGGAGACTGTGATCCAACCTCCTACTTTGTTTGTTAATATGTAAATGTATTTAATTTTAAAGAATGAAAGTACTACAAACACTTATACATTTTAGGAAAGAGAAGGAAGAATAACCCATAATCCCACCATCTGAACACTGGTAATATTTTTGTGCACATGCCTCCAGTCTGTTATAAACATGCTTCTTATTTATGTAGTTGTAATTCTAAGGTATAATTTTTTTTTCATTTAACTTATTTCATTTACATTGTATCATAAGCTTTTTCTCATGATGATATATACCAAACGTCATATCATTTTTTAATGACTACCTAAAATTTCATCAATTTATTTACTATTCCTTTATTGTAGGACTTTTAGTTACTTCACATTTATAAATTGCTCTGCAATAAGCATCTTTGTGCAGTTATCTTTTTTTAGAATTTCGGATAACTTTTAAGGTATATTTACAGGGCATGAAATTACTGAGTCAAGTGAAATGAATTATTTAGGGGTCTTGATATAAATTCTAAATTGCTCTTCAAAATGTTTGGGTCATTGTGATCTCATCACAGTGTTAATAGCCTTGGTTCTTAACATTAAAAAAATATATTTTTACTAACTTAAAAGTATCTCTATTTTCATTCAGATTTCTTTAATTACTAATGAAGGATATACTAACTTTGAAGATCAGAATGTAGTGCTCTCACTGAAAAGAATGCAGTTCTATGAGAATACCTGCCTGCCCCTTAACAATATTTTAATAATTTGTAAGTTGGTAGACTCAATGCTCTAACCCTCAGGTCAAAGTCAGGCCTCAAGTTACAGGGCAATCAATCAAGGAAAGTGCTGCTCTAGGCTTCCAGCCCTGCCCCCTGCCTGAACAGAAGCTGAAATTGCTCTTTACAGAGATTGCCCTGGGTTCCAGCTAGGCATTTTGCAGCTATTATTTCCTAAAGTTGAGTGTCTCTCTCTGCCCTCATTATAACTTCAGTTCTGTGTGCTAAATATTCATGGGACCTCTTTTAGGGGCTCAATAATGTGATAGGTTCCTATAGACTCCAAAATGACTAAGAAACAGGCTTGCTGAGCAAGTTTAAATTTAGCACAGTGGTACTGGAACCTGGCTGACCATAGAGTCATCTGGGAAGCCTTCAGAAAAAGAAGTTTCCTGGATGCACCTCAGACCTACAAAATCAGAGGTTTCAGGTTTCTGTATTTCCAATAAGCCACCTGGGATAAGCCAGGCTCAGTTTCCAGTGGCCTAGAGTTTGCTTCTTAGTAGCGTTCTCAAGATGACAAAGTTATAAAGTAAGAACATGAACAAGCGATTGTCTATGGGAAGATATGCGAAGTGAAGAAGGAGGAAATCAGCATAATTGTGGGGAAATAACTGACCCCACCAGAACAAAGAGCAAATCGCACAAAGCCTACTAACTCTTACTTTGAAAGTCAACCCTTTCAAGCCACAGGTGATGTTTCTTATTTTGCTTTAGTAAAAAGAAACCTGGGCTTACCTTTTGGCTCCATTTTTAGAATTCCCTGCCTTTAGTTTCTTCTCACCACCTACAATCCAGCCTCCAGGTCACTAGAGTAATCCCCTAAAACACAGGCAGGCTCCCCATTGTCAACCAAATTATACCTACCATTCTTAACGTGACAATCTTGGTCTTTTATCATCTCTTCAGACCACCTTTCTATCCCTGAGTAGTGAAATCAGTTGGAGTGCTATTGGGTAAGTTTTCCAAACTGTGCACCCTGTGTTCCAGCCCTTCAGAGTAAGTCTCAGTCACTAAAGGTGCTCCAATGTGCTCTCCTCCCATTCCACACCATCCTTGCCACCCGGAATGCCCTCTCCCCACATCTAAGTCCAGCTCAAATCTTACATCTCTCCAGAATCAAGTACTTGAATACCATACCCCTTTAATTTCACCTGCCACTGTTAGCTATCATTTATGAAAAATTCACTCTACCAGATGTTGATGCACTCTACTAGAAGTTTCACCAATATACAATGTTAGGTATGCTCATTTGTCAGATAAGGCAAATAAAGTTCAGAGAAATTAAATACAGTATGTAGGTTACCCAGCTGACAAGGGACAGAGCATGGCACCAAAACCAAATCGAATCACAAAGCCTAAACTATATTTCCTGTTTGATACCTCAATCTCCTGAGACCTCCCATTGCTTGTAATTTATTTGAGAATCATCATTTTCTGCCTTGTGTTAGAGCTAGTTCTAAATGATTTGGGCTCCATCTCTGGGGAGCAGTTTCTCAATGGCAGGGATCCTAACAGGTGATTAGTGATTAGTATTCCCTAGAATGCTTCAGTTGTGTCTTTCACTAAATTCTTAGTGACTGTATATAAAAACCAAATGAATATAGTTGTAGTTTTACTGAGAATTTTTGCTATGAAATAGACTAATTTTCCATAGAACTCATTATTATATATCTAGTTTAGTACACTGACTCAGACATTCTAGATAAGTTTGCCCTTAAAATATACAAAGCTGGAAGGCAAAGTCTGACATGAGAGTCAGCTTGCAAAGGGTTGTTTGCCTTATCCCTCAACATTATAAAAGGTCCCAGTGGATTAGCACTTAAAATGTTTTACATTTAAAGCACTCTATTACTTTTTAAAAAGAGGCCTTGGCTATGGTACCACATGGTTAAAAGATAGGAAAATAACTATGTAAAACACATGTGAATATTAAGTGCTATGAACCCTGGAAATTTGACAGAATAAATTACGTTCTCACTCCCAAATTAAGGACCCATATCTCATCTTCTGCAGCTCAAATATGCCTTGAAGATGCAAGATGGTAGAATCCCAGGGCATTTCAGGGTCATCTCATTCTCAGAACAGCCCCTTATTCTGTATTCTACCAAGTACAGTGCTTTCAGATGCTTTAACATTTAGTGTCATGTGTTTCTGAATCATAAACATTATGTAACAAAATGACTAAGAGGATCTGTTTTTTAAAAATACAGTTCTCAGTGTCAAAGAAAATTCCATCAGTGCAAGGGTTTCTGATGAAGGGAATACTTTTGGGGCCAAGAAGGGGTTAACCCTGAGTCATTCTCCACCCCCCACTTCTTCTCTCAGCCTCCCAGATACCATACAGCTGTTGAAAAGTATCTGTCAACAAAACTATTACTGTCTTTCCTGGGATCAACACCATGTCCTGGACCCTCAAGGTCAGCAGAGCTGCCTTCAGAACTAGGAGAGGTGACAAGCAGAAAGCTTGCAAAACCAGTGAAACCCCAAGCGACACTGGCAGGTGGAGGGTTTTCCCCAAGTGCTGTGAATTCTAGAGGGAAAGGTAGAGCTTACAGGGTAGAGGCTGCCCAACAAGATAAAGACATATTTCCACACCCTAAAAACTCTTTCTGGAACAGCCTAAGTCTTTCATCTCCCTTTCTCCCTTCTTGTCCCTCCTCATGCTTTCATTCACTGGAAGGAAAATGAGTTGTTGCAAGAAACAAATGACTAGACACAGTATAATAAAATATTGACTCATGATTTGAAAATAACTACTGTATGTCTGCTGCTGTGTTAAGCCCTTTTTCTATATTGACTTCATGAAAAATACCCTGCCAGATAGAATCTGTCGTTTTATAGATGATAAATCAAGTTAGGAGAGGTTAAGTAGCTCACTTAAAGTTCTTGAGCTAATAGATGGTGGAGGCAGAGTTTGAACCAAATTCTAACTTTTGAGTCTGTGTATAATGAATGATGTGTCTCCTGCAGGTGAAGAGATCATCCTAGAGAGGATCTAATACAGGGTCTAATACAGTCTCAATCTCCTGGGACTTCTCATGTGATAGTTTATATTGCCAGAAAGTCATCATCAACAGTCATGGTGTGACCTCTGGTGGGATATAAATTATACAATGTTTCTGAAAGACACTATCTTTATGGACATCAAAACCGTGAAAAATGTGACACACTTTGACTCCACAATTTGAATAAATAAACATATTCACAAAAATATAGACAGAGGTATTCATTGATGCTACCAATAATATCAAAAAATTAGGGGGAAACTCTTCTGTTAAAAATCAGGATCTTAGTTAAATTATGAAATACACTGGAATACTATAAGTCGATTAAAAATAAAATTGTGAAATAAATATACATGGAAATACATTCATGATTAAAATGTTTGAAAATAACATTTAAATGTTATTCTATTTAAATTATTTAAATGCATATATGTATATTCTATCTTTACATTAAAATTACATGCCAAGCTAAGAGCAAAACCTGGGTGGGTGTAGAATTTATGACTATAGAACCATAAAATCTTGTGGTAGTAAGGACTCTTAGATGTTTTTTATTCCAGAAGTGCCTATCCCAACATGGCTGACAGATAATACCCAGCATCTGATCCTGGGCTTCTACTGTCAGGGAACTCATTAACACCTCCTTTGCTCAGTTCCGCTGAATGTTTGTATAGCATGTATAGTTTAAAAAATCTTCTATCTGCATAGCACGGACCTATGTCATCTTGAGTTAGCAGAAACAAGAGAGGGCAAATCTGACCCTTAGAAATTATTAGCTGCTATGAAGCCATTTTATTCTATAACTTTCTCTTCAGGGGAAAGATGTTATATAAATCCAACTAAGTAAAGCTTATAAAATAGTTTGAGCTTTTCCTAATCACCAGCAATAACAGCTCCATTATCTCTAACCAGCATCAGAATCTAACAAGTTCTGGTAAAATGCTTCCAAAAGGTTTTATTTGTTTCTGTTAGTGGCACTTGTGGAAAATGCTTCCAGTGAAAGCCAGGCTCCAGAGGAGAAACCGAGTGCAAAAAGGAGAGTGCTGTATTATACATAAAACCAAGAGCTAAGCTAGGATCCTCAGGGTATGTTTGAATGTTCTTGAATTTTCTAACTTGTGTTCTTGGCTTACATTCTATGCATCACCTAACTCTGTAACAGAGTGTTAGCCAGGGTCAAAAGGTTTTTTCTGAAACTGGACATCCACGTGATGAGATAGAGAATTATTTAATTTGGAATGGCAAGTTAGCCCTAGAAAGAGTGTGTGTGTGTGTGTGTGTGTGTGTTGAAGGGTATGGGTACATGTAACTCACTCACTCATCCATTTACTCATCTATCCATCTCTGTTCCAGGCCTTTAACTGGACTCTGACCAACAGTTCCTCACTGCATGGAGGTCGCAATATAGCCTAATAACTGCCATGATAGCAAAGGCCTGAAAGATGGAATGATACATGAGGGAGAAAAGAGTGGGGTGGTGTGAGTATTCCAGAAAGAAGCAAGAGTATATGTAAAGAAGTAGTAACCTGAAGTAATAGTTGAATAGCCAGAAGTTTAGTCTTACTTCCGAGGAAGAAATTAGCCACCTAAGAAAAGATCAGATCATGAAATTTCTTTTAGGCCAAGCTTCATGTCTAGATTTTATGTTAAAAGAAGAATTACCTAAAAAACAGTATTGTATAGCACAGTTAGGGTTAAGAGCCTTAACTTTATTTTTTAAATAAAATAACCATTGCTTTAAATTAGTCAGTACTATACCCTAGCAATGCACGATTGAAGAGCCTCAATTTTATTATAAAGTTGATTTATTATAAAATTGATTTTGTTTTATTATAAAATTGATTTTATTTTATTATAAAATTGATCCCTGGGTTTGAAAACTATCTCTGCCTTTACTCTTATCTTGAACCACATGAAAGTGCCAATATTCAAGTACGCTTGACCTTCAAAAAGGGCAGTTTCGTATGGTTCAACCTAGTAAAAAAAAAAAAGAATTGATTCTCATCTCTGAAGTCTTACTGAGGTCCCATTCATTACCACAGGAAATGGGACAGCCCATCAGGAGTGTAACCAAAGGCCCGGCAGTTCTGCTGACTCCTGTGAGAAATGACACCTAGCTTAGCTGGCACACCGGGCAGGCTGTACCCAAGGAAGGCACTGATCTTCAGTTTGCACTCACTGTCCTCAAACCCATCTCCCCTGCAGGGCCTGGCCCTGATTCTCCTTTCCCTGGTTTTGGTCAGAAAATGTGTCATCAGGGCCTGCTGCTTGCGTCATCCCTCAGCCGCCTGACGATGTAGAGGAATTCCTGGCAAAGCAAGCCCCGTGCACCCACAGGCCTCCCTTCTCTTCCTCTTGCTCATTTGCTCCCTTTCTTTGGCTCGGGAATCTGCCTTCTCTGGTAAGGCAGGGATGAGCCTTCTGAATTGTGTTTATTTGTTGGCACTCGGGTGTGAAAGCACACCCCGTCAACTGCATATTAATCTTGTCAGCAGTTTGTATCTATTTTCCTCTGCCCTGCTCCCCGGCCTAATTTATGGCCTTCCTTTCCATGGCTTCCTATTGTCACAGTGACAGGGAGCTCTCTGTTATGGGTGCTCAGGCCTCAGACAGGAGCAAGACCTGTCCTTATAAGAGTGATACAAAATCTCGCGATTTGTGTGACAGGGATAGATTTAGACCAGGCCTTTCCTCATTTATTGACGTCCTGCCACATTCTCTGACTGTGCTTAGAGAAGAATCGGCAAAGAGGAGGACTAGGAAAGCTAGGTCCTGGCTTCCATGGAGAAGGCACAGGGGTGCCAGGCAGACTTTGCAGCCAGCATGTATATTTTAATTGCTCAACCACAGACAGTAATAGCACAGACTTGAGAATTCAGACAAAATGGGTTTAAATCCCAGTTCAGACACTTTCCATTTGTGTGATGATTTGTGTGTCCATTTATAATGAACATGTTAATTATCCTCCTTTAAATCTCAGTTTCCTCATCTTTAAAATCAGTGAAATAATATCTACTCCATAGAGTAATTAAGTGATTTATATAATAAGGGTGCCTTAGGTCCTGTTATAATAGGTGGCAAATATTAGGTTGGCCACAAAGTTCATTCCATAATATATTATGGAAAAACCCACACACACTTTCTGGCCCACCAGATACTATGCATTCAACTTATGGGATATATTTTTATGTACTATTACTTAAAAGGAGAAAGGAGGGAGAGCAAGAAGAAGGAAAGAAAGAAAACTTTGTGAAATGATAAACTTGTATAATTAGGAAAGAGTTCTTTTTTTTTTATTACTTTATTTTACTTTACAGTACTGTATTGGTTTTGGCATACATTGACATGAATCCATCATGGGTGTACATGAACTCCCAAACGTGAACCCCCCCCCTCCCACCTCCCACCAGATGTGTATAAGAGACAGATGTGTATGTCTCATGTTCAAGTAAGGAAGGAAAAGACCTTTCAACAGAGAAAACAAAAAAAATTTTTTTAATTTAATGACCTCTCCTGATACAAGCCCTGTAGAAAATGGTGAGGAGGAGAAATAAGGTTGTTTGGGGGAATTTTTTCCTGTTAATTTGTTTTTTGCTTTGTTTTGATTTTTAAACTCAGACGGGTGTAACAAAACCAGATGCCATTCTTCATAAAATAGTGTGGTGGTCCCTGAGGGATGGAGGGAGGGAAATTGTACTCTGCTGACTTATCTACTTGCCCCAATTTACTGCTGGCTCACTGGGAGACTGTGATCCAACCTCCTACTTTGTTTGTTAATATGTAAATGTATTTAATTTTAAAGAATGAAAGTACTACAAACACTTATACATTTTAGGAAAGAGAAGGAAGAATAACCCATAATCCCACCATCTGAACACTGGTAATATTTTTGTGCACATGCCTCCAGTCTGTTATAAACATGCTTCTTATTTATGTAGTTGTAATTCTAAGGTATAATTCCCCTCCCACCTCCCACCCCACATCATCCCTCTGGATCATCCCCATACACCAGCCCCAAACATCTTGCATCCTGCATCGAACATAGACTGGCGATTCGTTTCTTACATGATAGTATACATATTTCAATGCTATTCTCCCAAATGAAGCCCTGCCAACTAATCTTGAGCTTTATGTTAATATGGAGTTTCTTATATAATTAGACCCTTAGTAACAGGCCGTGCGTTTGAAATCTCCATAAACCTAAAGCCGGTCCATCTCATCTTAACACTGACCCTGGAATTAGACCAGGGCTCAAATATTTAGTGTGTCTAAATCCTCAGGTGCTATCTTTGAAGACTGTGTATCCTGAACTAGAATTTCTTTATAATGTTAAGTGATTCTAACAAGCTGTTGTGAGATAAATCTTATTGAATCAGTACTGCTCTTTTCAAGGTCAACCTGTGGCTATTTTTCTAGTCCTCTTCTATGGCTGAGGTCACAGTTACATCTCTGAATTAGACTCAGTCTGACACACCAAGTGCTTTGGTTTTATTGCAGAAAAAGTATAGCCCAATGTGGTATAGAAAAAAACCACATCACACAACCTTTCCCTCAATGGGCCCAAGATCTTTCTAGAAAATGTGTGTTGCATTCCTTTTCCCAGGTAGCAATTCCAAGCTGAGGTCTATGATCCCTCTGTGGAATTTCCCTTTATCTCAGTGTTTTTGTGAAATTCTTAGAGACCAGGGGAATTCTTATATTCCTTGAATTCTAATGCTACTCAACTTAAAAAGTTAAAAACAAACCCAATAGATGCCTGCCACACTCTTGTACAAGTGGTGGATGAAGACAGAGAGCTAAGATGGGCATAGCATGCCTCCCTGTCTGGCAGGTCTCAGTTCAGAGGCATTTTGATCAAGGAAGCCTTTGCTGACCAAATTTATTCCTCTGAGTTCCTCTGCTTTCCTGATCAGATTGTTTACCGTACTGTATATCCTAACTCCTCGTTTCTCTCTTTTCCCAGTGATAGCAGGGACCATACTCATTGTGATCTTTTTTTTCCTGCTGTTCCCTAGCATGGTGTCTGACTTTAGCTGTATATTTATTGAAAAAAGGAAGAGAGAAGCACAAGGATGCTGTATTACTGGATCCACAGTGATCAGGGCTATATCAGTACAAAGTCAACTTCAGATTCTAGGTCTGGAAGGCTAACCCCAGGTGATGGATCCTAGCACGGCAGAGAAGCAGTAGAATCAAAGGGTCTGAGACATTAAGTGGAGGATTTTTGTTGAAGTGTGCTTTTTGTACCTTTGGCATTAATTTTAGTTTGCTCCTAACTTGCATACGAGCTTTTCTGTTGTCCTGAGACGGGAAGTCTCAATTTTGCTTTCTAACAAAAATTTTAGTTTCAAAAATTACCATTATTTTTTTATCCTGTTTCCACCTATGGCTTGGACTTATAACAAAGACAAGTAAGAACTAAGGTGTGTTGAAGAGAACATTTGAGAAACAAACCAGTGCCAGGGAATGGGTACAATTTAGAAACACTCAAACTCAAAAATACACCTAGGTCTCTCTGTCTCTCACTCACATGCCTACAACACGCACATATACATGCATAAAGTGGCAAATTAGAAGCTGAAAAGTGTCACAGGAAGGAGAGAAGCAGACATCTAGTTTCAGACTTACTAATTGTATGCCTCTGGCAAGTTACTTGATCATACTGTGTCTCAATTCCATCATCTATAAAATTGGGGTAACACTGCCCATCCAATAGGATTGTGGAGGGGATTAAAAATAATATCTGTAAAGTACCTCACACATAGTAGGCACTCAATAAAAGACAATGAAGACGATGATGTCTCTGGCATTAACCAGGGAGGAACGGAGGGGACAGAAAGTTCCCTGGGAAACCCAAACCCCTCCTAGCTTACAGGAAAATCCTGGCCTGGATTCCTGGGATGGTATCGTGCAAACACCATGGACACAGCTGATTACATGACTTAGCACTGATTTATGGAACTTGTCCAGGACCCAAGGGCTATCTCCAGTCCAGGGCATACCTGGCTAGAGCATGGGTGGAAGCTTCTCTGTACAGTGACATTTCAGAAAGCAAATCAACTCCAAATGCTCCTTATTAAGTGGTAAGTCAGTCATTTCCAGAGGTTTCTCAGCTCTAACCCAAATACTTTGGTCTGCTCTCTTTTGTCAACCTGTGTATTAAAACTGGTGAGTTTTGTTATCACATCTAGCCCCAGATGCAGTAACATTTTCTCCTTCAAACCCTCAACTCCAGGAACTGTTGGCCTGCCAAGTATCTGAACCATGAAGATAGACAGTCTCAGTCATTGTTCTCCTCTCAGCTGTGGTCTCTAGAGTTCTCAGGTAGGACATCCTGTTCCTCAGATCCTCTTGCTCAGTTTCATATGCCCTCTGAGAGCAATCTGTCAGGCTCAATTGATTTTTAACCTGTCCTACCGAACGTCCATCTATAGAAATATTCACAAAGTTGAAATCAGACTGTGCGTACACTTTTGAATCCTGCTTTTTTTCATTTACTATAGTAAATATCTGTATCTTTAAAAAATTTTTTGCTAAGTGTTATTTCTGCTTAGTCACTCAGTTGTGC
The DNA here is from genome assembly GCA_006410675.1 of Oreotragus oreotragus. Taxonomy (NCBI): domain Eukaryota; kingdom Metazoa; phylum Chordata; class Mammalia; order Artiodactyla; family Bovidae; genus Oreotragus; species Oreotragus oreotragus. The sequence continues at coordinate 237,651 of SJYX01006694.1, read as the reverse complement.
CCAACTCTTTGTGACCCTATGGACTGTAGCCCTCCAGGCTCCTCTGTTTGTGGGGTTTTCCAAGTGAGAATGTTGGAGTAGGTTGCCATTTCCTTCTCCAAGGGATTGTCCTGACCCAGGGACTGGACCTGCATCTCTTGTGTCTCCTGCACTGGCAGGCAGATTCTTAGCACTGTGCCACCTTTGGCAACATAATGTTGCACCCCATGAATGGTCAAAAGCTACTCAACCTTTCTCTACTGCTGAGTACCTAGGTCGCCTCTCCCCCACTTTTTCTCTCATATGCTTGACAAAATAGTAACTTCACCCAAAAGAGTTTACGTAAGTGGGGAAACCTCCAAGGCCTCTGCAGTTGAGGGGCCTTTCTCCACCCAAGGCTCCAGGTCTTACTTGCTCCCAGCTTTCACAGACAATTCACTGGAAAAATGTACTGCCTGGATGTCTGAACACAGGAAACAAATACGCAAACGAAAAAAGACTGTGTTGTGCATTTATTTCCTCCTGGAGAGTCTGATGAGAGAAACAGAGGAGGCATCTCTCATTCCAATGGCCAAGTGAAAGCCTGGAGACCTTTCACCAGTGACTGCAGGACTCATTCCTGGTTCTAACCAGCTCCATCTCTTCATAAATATTGAACATACCATTCCCATTCCCACCTCTCTCTGCCTTAGTTCATGCTGCTCTTCTCTGTTGGGACCACCTTTCTTCTGTTCTCTATCTGCCCATTCTTCAGGTTCCAACCTGCTTTCCATGCAGCTCCTTCAACCTGTTTCTACTGCATTACTTGTCACTGGGATCTTGCTTCTCTGAACTTTTTGTTTGTATTCTTAATTAAATTTATTTATCATTAATTGAAGGTTAATACTTTACCATATTGTGTTGGTTTCTGCCAAACATCAGCATGAATCATCCATAGGAATACCCTAAAGCAGAAAATAAAAATTTTGTACTCAGTTGTCCTAGGCAAACTTCATATAGAATTATCTTCCCCTCCTATCTAGGTCACAAGCACCTTAAAATAAACAAGTTCACCTTAATTTTTAAAAACCCCACTGCTATTGTGATCTGATATCATAACTGGGGACTCCATGGGTTGTAAAGACCAAGTGTATTGGTGGGTCTGAAGATGTGTGAGAACAAGGATATATTAAACTGGGGACATAAAAAATGGGGAACCAATTCCTAGAAGATAGGGAGATCAGAAGGAAGAAAAGAGGGAGCTCTCAAAGGCTCTGCAAGCAAGGGAGACATAGATGAGGAGGGGTCAGTAAGTGAAGAGACAGGTGCTCTTAGAGAGGTTTGGTAACAGGTAGCAGGAAACTGAGGAAATTAATACACCAGGTATTGCCATGGTCATGGCCAGTAGGAAGGATCAGGATGTCAGACCCTGGGGACCTAGTAAATAAGGGCAACATGCGGCCAGGCTGAGACTGAGTCCAGAAACTTCCTAAGAAGTCCCGCCCCAGCTTACTTGGGGACAATCACTCAGCAGAAGCTTGTACACTAGAGATTAAAGGTCTCTTTTTCTTATTTAATGTTAAAAGAGAGACCTAAAGCAAGTTCTAATATGCATCCTTTCATCCCATGCCAGATTTGTCTTAGGTATGGGGCAAGGTCTCATCTAAAGATAAATCCTAAATAGGAAAAGTTACATTTAGAGAATTTTCATGGAGGGGAGGCATATAAAACCATTGTTGCTATTCATATACTAGGTACTCAATAAATAATTATTGCCTGGTTAAAAAACAACAAAAAATAGATTTTGGTGTTTTTTTTTTTCCTTCTTTTTCCTTTTGGTAGTTATAGTTGTTATTTACATGATGACAATGAAGAATTTTTCTAGAGCCTTGAAATCATGACAGAGGGAACAGTTAAGGAAAGGCAGAGGAAAGGATGGTAAAAGAATAAAAATCAAGTAGAACTAAAACCACTGGCTCCAATGGTTTGGAACTGCCTTCCTGCTGGGGAGCCTAGACAACCATAGCAAATAAGGAATTGCACAGACAGGAGAATGGCAGGTTGGCTTTTGAGATCTCCCAAGAGATTCTAACCCTCTGAATAAGGATCCTAAAATAATGTTGGCATAACTTGCAAGATCTGAGACGGTCATGTCAGGCTCCTGTCCCCCGGCTCAGTATTTCTAAGCTGACCACAAAGTCTCCGCAGAGAACAACAGGATCATGAAATAAATGCAGATGTGTAAGCAGCAGGCAGGAAAGGATGTCTCAAGTAAGACAAATAATTTTACAAAAACTCAGATAAAGTCTTGAATGCCCTAACCTCCTTGTTATATAAAAATCAAGGGTCATTTGATGAAGTGATGCAAACCTCCCCACCCACCCCCCAAGGCTCATTTTCACCTCATCACTCCATTTTTAAACTCCATCATCATATGGCTTTCTCCCTGTGTGTGGCTGTGTCTGCATGTTGCCTTCTGATAAGGACACTGGTCAGTGGGTTTAGAGCCTACCCTAATCCAGTATAGTATCATCTTAACTTGATTACATCTGCAAAGACCTTATTTCCAAATATGACCACATCCCCCAGGTACCAGAGGTTAGCTTTTTAAGGTATACAATCCAACACATGACACCTCTTGGTTTCATAATGACATAAGATTCTTCCCTACCATAACTAAGAGATTAGTTCAAGTGAAAATAACTGAAGGAATGGGACTCTGTTAACAAAGTGAGCAAGAACACTGTAGAAGCAGTTCATTAAAGTGATAAATGTTTGCTGTTGTTTTTCAATCAATAAGTCATGTGTGACTCTTTATGACGCCACAGACTGCAGCACGCCAGGCTCCTCTGTCCTCCACTATCTCCCAGAGTTTGCTCAGATTCAAGTCCATTGAGTTGGTGATCCTCTCTAATCATCTCATCCCCTGCTGCCCCTTTTCCTTTCTCCTTCAGTCTTTCCCAGCATCAGAGTCTTTTCCAATGAGTCAGCTCTTCGCATCAGGTGGCCAAAGTATTGAAGTTTCAGCATCAGTCCTTCCAATGAATACNGGTGATTCTCTCTAGTCATCTCATCCCCTGCTGCCCCTTTTCCTTTCTCCTTCAGTCTTTCCCAGCATCAGAGTCTTTTCCAATGAGTCAGCTCTTCGCATCAGGTGGCCAAAGTATTGAAGTTTCAGCATCAGTCCTTCCAATGAATACCCAGGACTGATCTCCTTTAGGAGGGACTGGTTTGATCTCCCTGCAGTCCAGGACCACAATTCAAAGCACCAGCTCTTTGGCACTCAGCCTTCTTTATGGTTCAACTCTCACATCCATTTACAACTACTGGAAAGACCATAGCTTTAACTATATAGACCTTTGTTGGCAAAGTGATGTCTCTGCTTTTAATACGCTGTCTAGGTTTGTCATAGCTTTCCTTCCAAGGAGCAAGTGTCTTTTAATTTCCTGGCTCAGTCATTGTCCACAGCCCAAGAAAATAAAACCTGTCACTGCTTCCACTTTTCCCCCTCCTATTTGCCATGAAGTGATGAGACCAGATGCCATGATTTTAGTTTTCTGAGTGTTGAGTTTCAAGCCAGTTTTTTCATTTCTCTTTTTCACCTTCATGAAGAAGTTCTTTAGTCGCCCTTCAATTTCTGCCATTAGAGTGGTATCATCTGCATTTCTGAGGCTGTTGATATTTCTCCTGGCAATCTTGATTCCAGCTTGTGATTCATCCAACCTCGCATTTCACATGATGTGCTCTGCATAGAAGTTAAGTAAACAGGGTGACAATATACAGACTCATCATACTCCTTTCTCAGTTTGGAACCAGTCAGTTGTTTCTTGTCCAGTTCTAACGGTTGCTTCTTGCCCTGCATACAGGTATCCCTGGAGACAAATAAGGTGGTCTGATACTCCTATCTCTTTAAGAATTTTTCAGTCTGTTGTGATCCACACAGTCAAAAACTTCCCAGGTGGCACTAGTGTTAAAGAACCTGCCTGCAAATGCAGGAAACATAAGAGAGGCAGTTCCCATCCCTGGGTTGGGAAGATCCCCTGGAGGAGGGCATGGCAACCCACTCCAGTGTTCTTGCTTAGAGAATCCCATGGACAGAGGAGCCTGGCAGGGTACAGTCCAGAGTGTAACAAAGAGTCAGACAGGAATGAAGTGACTTAGCAGGCATGCAAGCAGGGTGACAAGGTACAGCATTGTACTCTTTTCCCAGTTTGGAAACAGTCATTTGTTCCTTCTCCGGTTCTAACTATTGCTTCTTGACGTGCATACAAGTTTCTCTTTGGACAGGCAAGGTGGTCTGATACTGCCATCTCTCTAACAATTTTCCATAGTTTGGTGCGTCCACACAGTCAAAGGCTTTGGCATAGTCAATGGAGAAGTGGATGTTTTTCTGGAATTCCCTTGCTTTCTCCATGTTTTCTATGTTGTGCTAAATCCAAGAATGCACAAATAGTGGCATGTTCACTTAGTTATTCAGCTTCGTGTCAGGTTTAAGGGCAATATTGTTTTGGACATTGTATACTCAGAAGTTTTCTCTTTTTACTGCCATTTCCCTCTCATTCTTAACTCCTGCTAGGCTATACTTTCAAACATTAGCAAATCCCTTTTCCCGTTTTGAAGAAGGACTAAACCTCTCCAAGTACTCACTGCAAGCCTCTAAACTATTGACAGGGTCTGGAACATGGGATCAGGAAAAGAACTCACTTCTCACTACTCATTCTTTTCATTTATTTGAATTTATCATGAATCTGGCCTCCCTGGTGGCTCAGTGGTAAAGAATCCACCTGCTAAAGCAGGAGACTTAGGCTTGATCCCTGGGTCAGGAAGATCCGCTGCAAAAGGAAATAGCTACCCACTCCAGTTTTCTTGCCTGGAGAATCCCATGGACCATTGGAGCCTGATGGGCTACAGTCCATGGGGGTCACAAAAGAGTTGGACACAACTAAGCAACTAAACAATGACAACAATCATCTATCTATATTACTTATACAAAATAGTTTTATTTTAAAAATCACCTGATATCTACCAGTTTATACCATCTGTTATCATATTTATAAGTTCCATCTACCTAGAAGAAGATACTTGCATAGTATAATAGCCTCATAAATTTCCAGACCTCATGAATATTTCCTTTGTGGTTACTATTATCCTTCTTTTGTTAGAAAATTTGTTATCAGTCAAAGAAATGTGGATAATAAGGAATAGAGTCAGTGTGAAAGGCTGTGAAATCCTTGAGTAAATCTATTAACTGGCATGTTTTCCATTTGTTCCCTCTTTTACCTGAGAAGATACACAGCTTCATAGAAATATAAGAACAGCCTGAAGCAGACAAGAAACATATGCCAGATCATAAATGATAGTTCATAATATAAAATAAAACTAATTCAAAAACAATTTAATTTGCACATAAATTGTAGGAAAATGACAGATTCATCCTCTGAAACCAGTTCAGAATTGCACAAAATAAGACTATATAAAAGAGCATCCCTTCAATTCCAGAAAGCTGTATTATTTAATGCAAATATAAGAGGTATGTTTATAAACTCTTTCTATTCATGTGGTAGTGAAGCAGCTATATGAAAAACTTTATCTGAAGGCAAAAGTCCTGAGTTGAATTTTCGGTTCTGCCTAATCCCAGTGCAGGCCTTACTTCCTACCCTACAACAGTGTTGCTAAGCATAATGACATAAACACGTGGTGTGACGCCTTGTAAACTGTAAAATGCTAATAAAATGTAGGCACTGCTAATAATGTGCACATCTCCCAAAGGTAAGATAAAATACCTTTAAAATGATTTTTTCTGTCCTTTTAAGCCGCTCATCACTTTATTTATTTATTATTTTTGGCTGTGCTGGGTCTTCGTTGCTGCATGAGTTTTTCTCTAGTTGCAGCAAGTGGGGGCTACTCTCTAGTTGAAGTGCATGAACATCCCATCGTGGTGGCCTCTCTTGCTGTGGAGCACAGGCTCCGGGGTGCTTGGGCTCAGTAGTTGCTGTGTCTCTCCGGCTCTAGAGCGCAGGCTCAGTAGTCATGGTGCGTGGGCTTAGTTGCCCTGCAGCATGAGGGATCTTTCCTCACCAAAGGCGGAACCCACGTCTCCTACATTGGCAGATAGATTCCTTACCACTGAGCCCCCAGGGAGGCTCTGTCATAATTTTTAAAAATATTCTATGTATTCAACCTGGAAGAGAAAAAAATTATGCCAGGGACCTATTACTGACTAACAGCAAGACAATATCAAAACTCTGGGGCAAATCACCAGAAATATTCCAAATATGGCTATGTATGTGATGAGAATATGTGTGTCCATATGGCTTTGAATATAGCTGGAAAGCTTAAAACCAGTGAAACCCGGAAGTTCTTGGGTTAAAATTCGTCAGTTATCCAAATACTATGCTGCTGCTGCTGCTAAGTCACTTCAGTCGTGTCCGACTGTGTGCGACCCCACAGACGGCAGCCCACCAGGTTCCCCCAACCCTGGGATTCTCCAGGCAAGAACACTGGAGTAGGTTGCCATTTCCTTCTCCAATCCAAATACTATGAGGCACATGGAAAAGATAGCCCCAAGCTTACCCAAGAAATAAGGCTAAAATCAAACTATTAAGTTAAGGCACATGGAAGTTTTAAGGTATGTGCAAATATTTGGAAAAGAGAAAGATTTGTTGACACGCATAAAANCACTGGAGTAGGTTGCCATTTCCTTCTCCAATCCAAATACTATGAGGCACATGGAAAAGATAGCCCCAAGCTTACCCAAGAAATAAGGCTAAAATCAAACTATTAAGTTAAGGCACATGGAAGTTTTAAGGTATGTGCAAATATTTGGAAAAGAGAAAGATTTGTTGACACGCATAAAATGACGTTATAAAGCAAGAAAAAAAAAAGTTTCTCTGAGACAATGGAAGAAGGAAAGTGATGAGTGATGCTTTACATATGATTATATAGTAGCTGTGATATAATCCTAAAATGATCCCCAGTGACCCCTTACTCTTGGTTGCTCCTCTCCCTTAAGTGTGTGCAGAACCTGTGATTATGGTGAGATATCATTCCAGTGATTACAGTACATTATCTGGCAAAAAGAGTTTTTCAGATGTAATCAAGGTTCCAAATCAGAACATGAAGGTTATTTTGGGTGGTTCTAATCTAATTCAATCAGTTCAGTTCAGTTCAGTCACTCAGTCGTGTCTGACTCTTTGCGACCCCATGAATCGCAGCNGAGTTTTTCAGATGTAATCAAGGTTCCAAATCAGAACATGAAGGTTATTTTGGGTGGTTCTAATCTAATTCAATCAGTTCAGTTCAGTTCAGTCACTCAGTCGTGTCTGACTCTTTGCGACCCCATGAATCGCAGCAGCAAAAATTTTCTCTGGTTGATTTAAGATAAAAGAAGCCATGTTGTGAATTGCCTATAGAAAAGAATGACTTTCAATTGTTTAGCATTGTCCTCGGTCAACAGCTAGCAAGACTATGAGGACCTCAATCCTGAAGCTGCAAGGAACTGAATTCTGTCAATAACCTCAATGAGAACTGTGACACAGCCGATATCTTCATTGCAGCCCTTTGAGTTCTGAGTGAAAAATCCAGCTAACCTGCGCCCAGTCTCCTGACCTACAGAAATTCTAAGATAATAAATCTAAGCTGCTAAATTTATGAAAACTTTTTGCAGAGCAATTGAAAACTAACACAGAAGCAAAACTACAAAATTTGCCTTCCCTCTCTTAATGCCTAGTTTGAAGAACCATGGTTTATGAAGAAGGCAAGCACAAAAACATAACATCTGAATGAAATGTTTAACATTTGAATGTTTATGTCTGGTGGGTTGGTATTAACAGATGTTTAAAAATAGCAATTCTGTTATAAATCAGTTCTCCTCTGTCATGGGGTAATTACCTCATGTTTATCAAAGAGATTAGAAAGATTCTTTATTGTTTTAAAAAGATTCTTAAATATCAAGTTGACACCCACTCTGGATAATTTAAGATGTTACCATGCAAGCTTTAATCACTTTACATTTAAGCATATAATTTTCTAAGATGTTTTTATGCTTAACAGAAATGCTCTTACCCAATACATGCCCATATACCAGACAGAATAATGAAAATTAAATCAACAATTATTTAATAAATATCTTCTATATACCAGATACAAGGTTAAGTTCTAGAATCAGACATTCCCAATCACTGTTTATATTTAGGAACTTCACAGTTAATAGTGAATCATTAGAAACACTACCATTAAAATTGGAGACAAAATACTGCCTATCACAACACTATTTGACGTAGTACTAGACATTGTCCCTTGGAGAAGGCAATGACACCCCACTCCAGTACTCTTGCCTGGAAAATCCCATGGACGGAGGAGCCTGGNATGCAGATTCAATCCCCGGGTCTGGAAGGTCCCCTGGAGGAGGGCATGGCAACCCACTCCAGTATTCTTTCCTGGAGAATCCCATGGACAGAGGACCTGGTGGGCTATGGTCCATAGTTTCGCAAAGAGTCAGACACAACTGAAGTGACTTAACACGAGCAAACAGAACTAGGGAGGTGGCTAAACTGAACCTAGGGACACAAGATATGAAATTGATCTGATCTAAAGATATAGACTTGAAATCTTGTTGAGTTAAGGGCCATAAAGAAGGCCCAGCAGCCCATCAGTGCCTGCAATAGTATTATCTTATACATCATAGTACAGAGGTCTTGTGTCCTGGCCTCATTTTCTCTACTTAAAAAATAACTGTAACTCGGTCTCATGTATTTTCATCCAGTCATGGCTAATCTCCCAAGATGGTAAAATGATGTCCTATAGTTTTTTCATGATCACCTGTGACACCAGTACACTCATCCCAGATATTTACAACCCAAGTCCCATATTCTTCTCTTGAATCTTATCCAGTTTTGAAACCTCAGCTTGCTTATTTCTATCTTAAATAGAAAAACTATTCCTCATCATAGTGAAAGTGCATTTCAAACCTGGGAATTAGTAGAATTTAATGTAGGAGCGATACAGTAAATCAACACACACTATTAGTATTTTGTTATGTTTGGGAATATTATGATTTGTGTTTATTATTTAAAGTCTGTAGTGTTCAAGAAAATCTGACACTTACTCAAACAAAAATCTAATTACATGACGAAGTAGTAGCACTTTTAATAATTCTTCACACTATTTAGACAGTTTGCAACTGCAAACACCAATCTTGTTTGACTTTTCACCGAATGGGAGATTAAAGATGAATTAAACCACACTATTGCTTTATTCTTCTGCCAGAGTCCCCGTACAGCTAACAGCATAGTAAATCTAATTGAAGAAATAATTACAGACTGAGAAAATGTCATGCGATTGTCATTGACAATGGAACAATCAGGTGAAGTAATTTAAAAGTCATGAACATAAGAATTTTATTCACAGCCTTCAACAGGGTGTTCAGACAGAAATGACAGCACAGCAGAATGTAACAGAATCCCAGACCCAGAAAGACAGTGGGTCCCTGTTATCAGCTAATTGATTTGATAAGTACTTTGTAATATAAGATGTTAAAATGAAATCACAATGAGTACAAGTTAAAAGTCTGTTCCAACAACAACACAACCCTGAACTTTGTAATTTGTAAATGACAGTACCTAACAAAGCAGAATTTAACTAAAGAAAGGTTGCCCAAAGAAAGTAGTACTGCTGCAAAATTGACTGATGAATGAATCCTGTGGTAAAGAGTCTTCTATCACTCAGCTCCAGCTATGATTTCAGCATTTGTGTGCATGCCAAGAAAGCAGGTATAGATGAAAAGGCAGAGCCATGTGTTTATCTTGAAATCTGGTGATACAGCTCTAACGCTACAGTAATAGATCAAAAGATAAAAACCCAACCAATTAGGAAAAGCAGGAAGTGATTGCAAAAGTGTTAGAAATACAATGAAAAACAGGAGGAACAATTTAAGTCTAGTTCTGAAAATATTCAGGAAGTCCCTTCAGACAGTGCATAAAGCTTCGGTTGGGGATTGCTTCAACAAGACTGCCATAATCATGGGTCAAGTCTTCAATTCAGGAGATAAAGAAAAAGTAACTTTTCATCTTAGTTGCTATTAGAAAGACAGAAAATATTTCTAGCATGAGCTTGCCAAATGATATTTTGCTTTTCCACTATTAGTTAATAGCGGGTACCTATATAAGGTCACAAATGAACAGTATTACCTGGGGAGTTGTCTAACATCAAATGTCCCCAAGAACAGGTTGTTCTTACATTGTAATGTCAAACTTTTAAATGTAATCCCCAACATTTTTTATCATTTAGAATGTTTATTTATGCTTATTAAATAAATTTTAGAATAATTTAGATATAGTTTTATCACATTTATGGTGGTGCTTACATAAAAAGGAAAACAGAAGCAAAATAAGTTGTCATCCATGACTTTGTGAGTCCAACACCTCTATATAATTTTTCATCCACATTTTTCCAGGTGGTATCAACTTTTGCACCAAAATAATAATGTATAATACATTATTTAATGTATAATGTATTATAATAATATATAATACTATACATTATAATACATTATATTTGTATAATATATATAATACAGTGTCTCATATATAAATTATTTCTTAAAAGAATGTTTCATGATGTTCTTATGTTTAATCAGCAGGGAGTTTATGACAAATGGATGTTTTTTAAAAAAACAAAAATTTATTTATTTATTTGGTAGTGATGGGTCTTAGTTGTGGCATGTGGGATCTAATTCCCCAACAGGAACTGAACCCAGGATCCCTGCATTGGGGGCATGGAGTCTTAGCCACTGGACTACCAGTGAAGCCCCCAGATTGATGTTTGATGCCTTAATGACAGGTTTGCTTCAAGCATGGAACATTTAACCATCCATCGTCTTGTTGCTTTGAATTTTCTGTCATCTATTCCATGGATGTGAAGACTTCTCCTTCAATTCTACTGCTTCAAAAGTGAGAGACAACCCTTTTGCACATATCTTTTTAACACGTGTAATGATCCCTTCATCTTCTTTTGAGTATGAGCCAATACTTTAAGTAATAAATCACAATAATAATCTTTGAAGTTTATCAATTTATTCTTATCCCAAAAGTCAATTTTATGATGGTAACATCTGACTTAAGTCTTGATTTTAACCAGATATCTATTTTAGTTCCTGGCCATTTGGGATTCTGTTAAAATGTATATTTGGTCCAGCTTTGCTTTTTTAGGAACCCTCTTGTTTGCAATCTCCACATATATTTTCCCCATTCTCTTTATATATGTGTGTATATATATATATATGCATGCATGCATGCTAGGTCAAAGTCTTTCTCTGTCTCCCATGCTGCTACCAAGACATGGGAAGCAGTCTCCATTCTTAGTTTCAAGGATGGGTCTGATGGGTCTTAGAGAAATCCTATCCCTTTGCCAATGACTGATTCAGAAATGCGTATATTACTGAATTCTAGCCAATGAGATGTGAGGGGGCGGTTTGGTGAAAATTTGGGGAAATTTTTTTCTTTGATCTTAAAAGAAAGCCAATGAGGCCTTTCTTTCTCTGTCACTAGATGGGATTAAGAAAGTAGACCCAACTACTACCAGCAGCCATTCCATTGCCATGAAAAAAGCTAGACAGGCTCACACTGACAACAGCCAGTGGTTCAGCAGAAGAGAATGCTGAGAATTCTTGATAATAGCATTGAGCCACTGGACAAACCAAATGAGAAATGTGTGCTATGATTGCTATTCCATTTGTGTGAGGTAATGTATTTCCTTTAAACAATACACAGGTTTTAATATACTTGTGGCTGAACACATTCTAATTGATGTAAATCCATTATGCTTAGTTGATTGGAATGAAATTTTAGACTAAGCCCTTTCATTGACTCCTATACACTAAAAAAAAAAAAAAAAAAAGAGATGTGTATAAGAGACAGCTTTATCACTGAGCCACCAGGGAATCAGCCATCCAATATACAAACCAGTCCTGAGAAGTGAGTCTCTTATTCATAAAGTCTTCATCCTATGATAATCTTTCTAGAATCTCAATTCTAGTCTATCTTGGCCATGAGGTACATATCAGTCACAATAAGTATACAAGATTGAGATAAGATTGACTAAATGAGATGAAGGATAGACTGGTGATCCAAAAAATAAAATCTTAACATCATACCAAACCTTAATACATGAATCAAAAGCAAGGTCATGAGTATAGAAATCAGTTGCTGATATCAGTTCCTGAGTTATCACAACAGAAGGAACAATGTGCGAGTGTAAGATTGCATGGGAGCTCCCAAAGTCAAGGGCCAACAGAATTTACCAGTATTCCTAAAAACCTGAAAAACCAGGCATTTTTATCCCCCTTAGAGGAAGCATATCTTATTATCAACCATTGTAGAGAACAATTGGGCAATATATTTCAAAAGCTTTACAGAAAGGATTTATATAGACTCCTTGATCCTGTTGTTCAACATCAAACCATTTGATCCATGAAAATAAAGAATCTTTAGCATGGATACTGATGATCGAAGATAAGATAGAGAGGAAAATAAAGCCACCTCATTAATAAGCCTTCAGAATTATATGCACATATAAATTATGACTGAGGCTAAAGTTTTGTTAAAATCTTGGTAAGCAACTGTTGCGGTTCTATAGGTGGAACTCCATCAATCTGTGTAGAGAAATAATCCTCATATGAGAAAGCCTGATTGGTTGACCATTCAGTTTTTTATGCTTCCTATTTCCTGTGGATACATGAAGAGCTTTGAGGTTGTGCTGACAGCTTTGATAGAAGCAGAGGTCAATAGGGTTCAGCTTCTCTTAAATGCCCAGAAAACTAACAGATTGACCCTCTTAAAAGATCAAATCAAGCCCTGACTGACCCACCCAATTCATGTATGAGGTGACTTACAGACCTTAAACTTTATCTTGGCCATCTCACCAGTAAACTTAGTTCAACCATTTAGTGCCCCATGATTGCCTATCATAGAGTCATTGTAAAACAATGTAATTTACTCATCTGGGGTCAATTAAGTCATGCTATATCACATGTATAGTGATGATAGGCTAATTTTCCAGGTAAGTGGAATATATGATACATACTAAAAATTCAGTTTACCTGCCATACTTCTAAAATACTAAAAGCAACAAAAAAGCTGAGATGATCAGTTTGATGTACATGCTTCCTGGATAAAGGAGGAATTTTACAGCTCTGAATAATGTCAGATTGTATTTGCCTGTCATCAAAATTGGTCCAGAGAAAGACACATCAGAATGTGTCAGCACTCCATATAAGAAGACTGCCAGCTGCCCAGAATGAAGAGAGAGGATGAAAATTGCTCTAAGAATAGTGTTTTACAGCTTCTTTGGTGTTTCCATCTGGAATATCTCAAAACATTTGACTAATTTAATTATATATCTGTAATTATGCTTTGCTAGTTTCCTTGGAAACAAGGGAATGAACATTTATTGAGTGCTTTTCTATGCCAGACACTATGGTAGCTATTTGACAAATACTAGATGGTAAATGGAACTTGATGCTAAGACACCAAGGAAACAATTCATTCCAGTTTGTACAGTTGGCAAAGGAGATGTTCAGAAACTCTTACAGGGTCAATTACTTACCCACATTAAAAGGTCAAGAGGTACATATTTGAAGAGATTTCTTTGGAGAAACTGGTACTGTGTGTCTTCTACCCTGCCCTTTTGAGGGAGAAAGGGGTGAGAATACCACCTCCTAAACCCAAATCTAGAAAGAGGAATTTTGAAGAGACCAATTCAAGACCTTAATATAATTCCTGTGAACTTCGGGGGACATAATGGTTTGATGTTTGAACCACATCTTAAAAATATAAACAAGCAGAGGCTGGCTGAAACGGAGTAGGCAGCTAAGGTATGGGAATTGCGCATGCTCCCAGAGTCAGGGCAAAGACTTTGTGCATTTCCTATGAACCAGATGATTAGAGAGAACTTCCTGGAGGGACAAGAGGACCTAAAGAGCAGGAAAGCCAAAGGTACTCATGGATGCCCAGAGGCCACACGAGAAGCCAAGTATTAATGCATGAGACAACTTCTGGTGAGAAAAGCCTAGTGGTGACTTTCAAGAAGCATCCAGTAAAGTAAGAGTCATTTAAATATCTACAGGTTCACAGGCTGCTGACTCTGGACCACCCCAGACTTCCTGTTTCCCTCACCTCTTCCTTCTCCCCACCTGCTCTAATCCTGAGGAAATCAGAAGCACTGATCAGAATAGAAGATGACTCCATGAGGAAAGAGAAGAGTAGCCCATTGTAACCTCTTTTTAGGACTGACTGCCCGCTTTCTGCTCAAAGAGGCATGAGATGCTGATGAGCAAAAGCATCAAGTTAAATAAAATTGAGCTTTATTACATGAAACTGTTGTTTTTAATCCCTTAAGGGAAATACTTCTGACATGAAACAATGTAGCACATATATTACCTGAGAGCAACTGGAGAAGTAACAGGATATGATAGGGTGAATGGTCTCCCAAAGATGTCCACAACCTCATCCCCAGAACCTGTGAGTCTGTTTCCTTAAGTGGCAGAAAGGATTTTGGAGATGCGATTAAGTTAAAAATCTTGGGGTGGAGAGATTATCCTGGAGTGTCCAAGTTGACCCAGTGTCATCCTAAGGGTCCTTCTAAGAGAGAGGTAGGAGGGTCACAGACATAGAAATCAATGTGATTACAGAGCCAGAGTGACTGAGAGATCAGAAGATGCTCCACTGCTGGCTTTGAAGACAGAGTACAAGACCAGGAGCCAAGGACTGAGGCAGCCTCCAGAAGTTAGAAACAATGAGGAAATCAGTTTTCCCCCAGGGCTTCCACAAGGAGCACAGGCCAGCTGACCCGTGAGGATGTGCAACCTCCAGAACTACTGGAGAATAAATGTGTGTTGTTTTAAACCACCAGGTCTGGGGTAGTTTATTGCAGCAGCAATAGCAGACTAATGCATCAAACCAGTCAGTCCTAAAGGAGGTCAACCCTGAATATTCATTGGAAGGACTGATGCTGAAGCTGAAGCTCCAATACTTTGGCCACCTGATGGAAAGACCCTACTCACTGGAAAAGACTATGATGCTGGGAAAGATTGAAGGCAGGACGAGAAGGGGGAGACAGAGGATGAGATGGATGAATGGCCTCACCAACTTAGTGGACATGAGTTTGAGCAAGCTCCGGTAGACGGTAGACGTCTGGGAAGCCCGGTGTGCTGCTGTCTGTGGGGTCACAAAGAGCCAGACATGACTGAGCAACTGACCAAAAGTAGCGAATGTATGGGACTTGTTCAAGTTTTCATAGAGGGGCAGGAGGAAACAAAGGGGGAAAGAGTTGCTTTATGATTTTGTATCTTACAAGGCAGGCTTGTTCACGGTTATACTTTGTTATCTTGCTTAGATGCACAATAACTTTATGATTAGTTATTATAATCCCCATTTTGAAATAAACTGAACAGTAGAGGATAAGAAACTTGCTGAAAGTGACACAGTAGGCAAGTTGAGGCCAAAATAGGGAAAGAGTCTGGGCTACAGGACCCTGCAAGCCAGTTGGTAGAAGCTGCCTCATTCTACCCGGCTGCAAAGCTCGTGCCTTTTTCATTGCACTACACCATCTTTTGTGTGTATCAATCTCGTTTTGAGATGGGTCATAGATGGAAACACCTTCCATACTTTTTGTGTCCCCTACGTGTATAAGCTCCCCCCCCCACCCAGGGATTCAATGCCAGGTTCATCTTAATTAGCCTCCCTTACACTCTTGAAGGAAATGGCAAACCACTCCAGTATTCTTGCCTGGAGAATCCCATGGACGGAGGAGCCTGGTGGGCTACAGTCTATGGGGTCGCAAAGAGTCGGACATGACTGAATGACTTCACTTCACTTCACTTCAACACTCTTGAGCTGACAGTTTTCCCAATCTAACTCTAGTTCAGATCTCTCACAACTAGACTGTATTTCCTAGGAGTTTTCCCCAGATCAGTCTTCCTGAAAAGAGTCTTGTCATTTAGGAGTTAGGTCATCATCTGGACCTGCTTCTCTGGACTTCTAATTTCTCTTAACGTTACTACCCTTTCCCCAGTCTTCCAGGCTGAAAAATGAGGACTTATCTTAGGCTTGTCTGTTTATTTCATTCTTTAACCCCATGGTGGTAACAGGTAATACATTTTATCCAAAAGGAACTCAGAAAAATACTGAAGAAAAATGAACAGAATAACAGTCATCTGTAAGATGACTTCAGATGGCTTCCTGTATATATAACTGGAAATCATGGAAGTGATGGCTACGTTTATAATCTTTGACTGTGCTGATGGTTTCATGGATATACACCTATACCAAAACTTTGAAAATTGAGTATTTTAAATATGTGCAGTTTATTATGCCATTTATATCTCAGTAAAGCTTAAAGCTGAAGAAAATATTATCTTCAAGGGTGTGTCCAATACCAGTCCTTCTGTCTGCCCCTTTCCCTGCCCTCTAGTCCTGCCCTCAGGCATCCCCTGCTCTAGGATTGATAGCCCACTCTGAGCTGTGTGCTCACTCTTTTCTCAGTCTTTTCCACTGCAGAGGATTCTTTTAGTATGCCTTAGCTCTCTCCAGCTGCTCGACCAGGGACTTGGCCAGGAGCAAACTGAGCATTCCTCAGCACACTGCTACAAGTACAAAATAAAAATTGATCAAAACATCTTCACAGAAACTTCCAAAAGCTGCTATGAATTACTATAAACATAATGAGTAGTTTTTAAAAGTCAAATAAATCTAGTTAATTAGTAAGTCTATGAATTAGTCAGATTTGGCAATTTGGTTTTCAGGGAATTGTCCTTTGGTAAATTGACATCGAGCCGCCTGATACCAGCATCTTTCCTTTATCAAGGGAACCAGATAGACCAAAAACAGCGTTGTTCTTACATAAAGTACAATAAGAACTGGTGTGTCCTTTCTCTTGGCCTTTCCTGGTGGCTCAGCTGGTAAAGAATCTAGCTATACATTTACAAAGGAGAAGAAACTACATAATGGTTTGCAACATTCACTTTCTTCTAAATTATGCTTTCTTGATTTTTATGGTTTCTGACTTTAAAGTTTTTACTGGCAGCCAAAGTACAGAAATTCACAATTCAATGGAATGATATTAGAGTTCTGACCAGAGCTAAACGTAAAGACATTAAAATGACCAGAACTGGTCAGGAAGGCAAAAAAAATGAAGACTCAAATACATGTCAAATAAATTAATTGAAAATAGTCTGAGTGGGGTTTTTGGAATTTAGGTAGATAACCTGAATCAGGTAATAAACTTTGAATATGTTTATAGAACTGGGGTGGGGGGCTTCCCAGGTGGCATTAGTGGGAAAGAACCCACCTGCAAATTCAGGGGGTGTAAGAGATGCAGATTCAATCCCCGGGTCTGGAAGGTCCCCTGGAGGAGGGCATGGCAACCCACTCCAGTATTCTTTCCTGGAGAATCCCATGGACAGAGGACCTGGTGGGCTATGGTCCATAGTTTCGCAAAGAGTCAGACACAACTGAAGTGACTTAACACGAGCAAACAGAACTAGGGAGGTGGCTAAACTGAACCTAGGGACACAAGATATGAAATTGATCTGATCTAAAGATATAGACTTGAAATCTTGTTGAGTTAAGGGCCATAAAGAAGGCCCAGCAGCCCATCAGTGCCTGCAATAGTATTATCTTATACATCATAGTACAGAGGTCTTGTGTCCTGGCCTCATTTTCTCTACTTAAAAAATAACTGTAACTCGGTCTCATGTATTTTCATCCAGTCATGGCTAATCTCCCAAGATGGTAAAATGATGTCCTATAGTTTTTTCATGATCACCTGTGACACCAGTACACTCATCCCAGATATTTACAACCCAAGTCCCATATTCTTCTCTTGAATCTTATCCAGTTTTGAAACCTCAGCTTGCTTATTTCTATCTTAAATAGAAAAACTATTCCTCATCATAGTGAAAGTGCATTTCAAACCTGGGAATTAGTAGAATTTAATGTAGGAGCGATACAGTAAATCAACACACACTATTAGTATTTTGTTATGTTTGGGAATATTATGATTTGTGTTTATTATTTAAAGTCTGTAGTGTTCAAGAAAATCTGACACTTACTCAAACAAAAATCTAATTACATGACGAAGTAGTAGCACTTTTAATAATTCTTCACACTATTTAGACAGTTTGCAACTGCAAACACCAATCTTGTTTGACTTTTCACCGAATGGGAGATTAAAGATGAATTAAACCACACTATTGCTTTATTCTTCTGCCAGAGTCCCCGTACAGCTAACAGCATAGTAAATCTAATTGAAGAAATAATTACAGACTGAGAAAATGTCATGCGATTGTCATTGACAATGGAACAATCAGGTGAAGTAATTTAAAAGTCATGAACATAAGAATTTTATTCACAGCCTTCAACAGGGTGTTCAGACAGAAATGACAGCACAGCAGAATGTAACAGAATCCCAGACCCAGAAAGACAGTGGGTCCCTGTTATCAGCTAATTGATTTGATAAGTACTTTGTAATATAAGATGTTAAAATGAAATCACAATGAGTACAAGTTAAAAGTCTGTTCCAACAACAACACAACCCTGAACTTTGTAATTTGTAAATGACAGTACCTAACAAAGCAGAATTTAACTAAAGAAAGGTTGCCCAAAGAAAGTAGTACTGCTGCAAAATTGACTGATGAATGAATCCTGTGGTAAAGAGTCTTCTATCACTCAGCTCCAGCTATGATTTCAGCATTTGTGTGCATGCCAAGAAAGCAGGTATAGATGAAAAGGCAGAGCCATGTGTTTATCTTGAAATCTGGTGATACAGCTCTAACGCTACAGTAATAGATCAAAAGATAAAAACCCAACCAATTAGGAAAAGCAGGAAGTGATTGCAAAAGTGTTAGAAATACAATGAAAAACAGGAGGAACAATTTAAGTCTAGTTCTGAAAATATTCAGGAAGTCCCTTCAGACAGTGCATAAAGCTTCGGTTGGGGATTGCTTCAACAAGACTGCCATAATCATGGGTCAAGTCTTCAATTCAGGAGATAAAGAAAAAGTAACTTTTCATCTTAGTTGCTATTAGAAAGACAGAAAATATTTCTAGCATGAGCTTGCCAAATGATATTTTGCTTTTCCACTATTAGTTAATAGCGGGTACCTATATAAGGTCACAAATGAACAGTATTACCTGGGGAGTTGTCTAACATCAAATGTCCCCAAGAACAGGTTGTTCTTACATTGTAATGTCAAACTTTTAAATGTAATCCCCAACATTTTTTATCATTTAGAATGTTTATTTATGCTTATTAAATAAATTTTAGAATAATTTAGATATAGTTTTATCACATTTATGGTGGTGCTTACATAAAAAGGAAAACAGAAGCAAAATAAGTTGTCATCCATGACTTTGTGAGTCCAACACCTCTATATAATTTTTCATCCACATTTTTCCAGGTGGTATCAACTTTTGCACCAAAATAATAATGTATAATACATTATTTAATGTATAATGTATTATAATAATATATAATACTATACATTATAATACATTATATTTGTATAATATATATAATACAGTGTCTCATATATAAATTATTTCTTAAAAGAATGTTTCATGATGTTCTTATGTTTAATCAGCAGGGAGTTTATGACAAATGGATGTTTTTTAAAAAAACAAAAATTTATTTATTTATTTGGTAGTGATGGGTCTTAGTTGTGGCATGTGGGATCTAATTCCCCAACAGGAACTGAACCCAGGATCCCTGCATTGGGGGCATGGAGTCTTAGCCACTGGACTACCAGTGAAGCCCCCAGATTGATGTTTGATGCCTTAATGACAGGTTTGCTTCAAGCATGGAACATTTAACCATCCATCGTCTTGTTGCTTTGAATTTTCTGTCATCTATTCCATGGATGTGAAGACTTCTCCTTCAATTCTACTGCTTCAAAAGTGAGAGACAACCCTTTTGCACATATCTTTTTAACACGTGTAATGATCCCTTCATCTTCTTTTGAGTATGAGCCAATACTTTAAGTAATAAATCACAATAATAATCTTTGAAGTTTATCAATTTATTCTTATCCCAAAAGTCAATTTTATGATGGTAACATCTGACTTAAGTCTTGATTTTAACCAGATATCTATTTTAGTTCCTGGCCATTTGGGATTCTGTTAAAATGTATATTTGGTCCAGCTTTGCTTTTTTAGGAACCCTCTTGTTTGCAATCTCCACATATATTTTCCCCATTCTCTTTATATATGTGTGTATATATATATATATGCATGCATGCATGCTAGGTCAAAGTCTTTCTCTGTCTCCCATGCTGCTACCAAGACATGGGAAGCAGTCTCCATTCTTAGTTTCAAGGATGGGTCTGATGGGTCTTAGAGAAATCCTATCCCTTTGCCAATGACTGATTCAGAAATGCGTATATTACTGAATTCTAGCCAATGAGATGTGAGGGGGCGGTTTGGTGAAAATTTGGGGAAATTTTTTTCTTTGATCTTAAAAGAAAGCCAATGAGGCCTTTCTTTCTCTGTCACTAGATGGGATTAAGAAAGTAGACCCAACTACTACCAGCAGCCATTCCATTGCCATGAAAAAAGCTAGACAGGCTCACACTGACAACAGCCAGTGGTTCAGCAGAAGAGAATGCTGAGAATTCTTGATAATAGCATTGAGCCACTGGACAAACCAAATGAGAAATGTGTGCTATGATTGCTATTCCATTTGTGTGAGGTAATGTATTTCCTTTAAACAATACACAGGTTTTAATATACTTGTGGCTGAACACATTCTAATTGATGTAAATCCATTATGCTTAGTTGATTGGAATGAAATTTTAGACTAAGCCCTTTCATTGACTCCTATACACTAAAAAAAAAAAAAAAAAAGTGAAACTATCAGTAAGACATCTTAATCAAAAATTTATCTGATGCCTTCTCTAGTTTTAGCAAAATGAAATCTAGCAGACGTCTGGATTACTGACATCTGCCATTAGTATTTTATCTTGGCTTTGTCGATTAGATGATCTTAATCAATACAGCACATTAGTCCCTTGGTCAGGGTGATAGGCTTGGCCTAAGCATGCTTTGAATTTGAGAAGTTTACTTTATCTTCACCTGGTGAAACCATTGTTTGCACTGTGCTGCAGGTTGTTGTGGCTCTAACTCCAGAGATGTCTGTGTGTAGCTTAAATAGTTACATGAGGTGATACTGACTTATCAACTTTCAGATCCAAAAAACATCATATCTTTTCTTATAATAAGTGTAAAATCAGCTTTTACTTTCTGATTAACTTTGAAGTAAACAAAGTTCTATGATTGAAAGTATTTCTCATTCTTTGGTCTTTTTTCCTCTGCTTTTATTTCTCTCTAGTTATTTCATAAAGCAAATAGTTATTGATATTCTACCATGTGTCAGACAGTCACTGGGTGAATGAAATTCAATGATGAACAAGACCCATAACTTGCCCGCAGGCTCTCATGCCTAGAGAAGGGTCAGGCCTGCCAGGAGAGAAGCCCAGTGAGAGTGTGTAAGCCAAGTGCTGCAGAGGAGAGAGAGCAAGTCATTCTTTCTGATCCCACATAAAGACTGTTCATAAATCCCTAAACTCCTGCTTTAAGATTTTGTTAAGTCGCTCTGTCATGTCCAACTCTTTGAGACCCTGTGGACTGTAGCCTGCCAGGCTTCCCTACCCTTCACCTTCTCCTGAAGCTTGCTCAAACTCATGTCCATTGAGTTGGTGAAACCATCTCATCCTTTGTTGGCCCCTCCTGCCTTCAATATTTCCCAGCATCAGTGTCTTTGGATTTTTTTTTGGTGGGGGGGACTGAGGTTTATGTAAAAATTGTCCCTTATCCCATACCAATTCATTTTGCAATTAGATAATCTCAAAAATGACTCCTGCAAAATGACATGAACATATAATAAGGATTGTGATACTGTCTTAAGAAAGAACTTCCTTTCTTGGCCTTCTTCCATAGGTTGAAGGTGTGAGGTTCTGTAAGAAAATGGAAAGTGGTCTGAGGTGCAGAGGTCATACTCGAAAACTATGAATCCTGGGCCAGTCTCATAGAAATGTCCCTCTCTGCTTTATAGACATGCCCATGTCCTGTTTTCAGTTTGAAGATAAAAACTTTGAGAGACCAGTGCATCCTCTTATTTTTTTTTTGATTTATTTTTTTACACAAACTCCCAAACATGAACCCCCCTCCCACCTCCCACCCCACATCATCCCTCCAGATCATCCCCATACACCAGCCCCAAGCATCCTGCATCCTGCATTGAACATAGACTGGCAATTCATTTCTTACATGATAGTATACATATTTCAATGCTATTCTCCCAAATCATCCCACCCTCTCCCTCTCCCTCTCCTTCTCCCTCAGAGTCCAAAAGTCCGCTCTACACATCTGTGTCTCTTTTGCTGTCTTGCATACAGGGTCCTCATTACCATCTTTCTAAATTCCATATATATGTGTTAGTATACTGTATTGGTGTTTTTGTAGGCAAAACCAGCATCTGATTTTCTTCCGCTCTGTTCTCAATGTCTCATCCACTAAAATAAAGACAGAGAATCTTGATTTCTGCTCTATACAAAAGTCCATGAAAAATAATTGCCCTTCCTGGTAGAATCTTCTTATTCTAACAGTTATAGTGGAGAGATTATTCTTGTTTTAATAGGGACCATTATCTTATCTTAGCAACTGACCTGGCCTCCAAAATCCATTGAGTTTTAACGTTAACTCGTTCTTACTTGCCCTTTTAAAATGAGCCTATGCTTTTGGATGCTGCTTCACTTTCTATTATGTGTCCCCGTCCTTAAGTGCAGTAACATTTCTCTAGTTGCCTTACCCAGGGATGAGTAGTCTCCCTAACTCATGTGTTTTGCTAGCCAGCAATGTTGGTGCCCATTTCACCCAACTGGATCCACCATTCACTCTGAAAAGATGGGACAATCTGGGGATCAAGCATAAGCAAGCATATAATAAGCAGGAAGGAGTGACCATGGGGTGCAAATTGCCCTGGTCCATCTAGAAGACCAGACTGATAAGGGGTTTTGGGTACTGGAGAGGGTATCATTATCGTTTCTGATCTCCTGGAACTAAGCCTTCTGAACTGATAAGAAAAGCGTGAGTTCCCCTAACTGCAGAGAGGAGGAGAAAAAAAGAACACAGCTAACATTAATGAGTCCTACACTATATGACAAGCCCAATGCTGCTGCTGCTGCTAAGTCACTTCAGTCGTGTCCAACTCTGTGTGACCCCATAGACGGCAGGCCACCAGGCTCCCCCATCCCTGGGATTCTCCAGGCAAGAATACTGGAGTGGGTTGCCATTTCCTTCTCCAATGCATGAAAGAGAAAAGTGAAAGTGAAGTCGCTCAGTCTGTCCGACTGTTAGCGACCCCATGGACTACAGCCCACCAGGCTCCTCCGTCCATTGGATTTTCCAGGCAAGAGTACTGGGGTGGGGTGCCATTGCCTTCCCCGAGCCCAGTGCTAGATATTTTAATATATTTATTCTTCTTCAAGGGCTCCAAAGCCTCCAAAGTGCCTCCTAGCTCATGAGTGGCAGAACTGGGATTCGACCAAGAACCATCTGCCACTAAACTTACCTCTAATCGGCCTTCCTGAAGTGCACCTCTCCTTATGTTTATCCTTTTCCTGAACCTCAGGCAGCCATGTTTATCCAGACCCTGCAAGTGTAAAACTGATGACATAATCATGCGATGGTGTCTATGGGACTATTGCAGGAGGATTAGGCCATTATCAACAAATCGGGGACTAGTATTGTTTTATCAGCATGGGAGTGTTTTCAATTAATTTGTAATTAAATAAAGGAAGCAATTTACGGACTCTTGGAGGAGTCAGGCCTGGGGAAGGCTTATCTCATCAGTCTCAGCTGTGCATTCCTCCTGCACCGGCTCATTGTTTAGATCACAGCAGTGATACATGATCTGACCTATAGGAGTAATTCAATAAAGCATCAATATTTTCTTTCCTTTAACCCATGATGCAGCGATGACTGGAGAAATCTGTCTGCAGTGTCCTCGACCATGAGCCCATCAAGAGCTATACCTTTGGCCTTTAATGTTCATTCAGCTATTCCTGCCAAAGAGCCTACCCATGTCAGAACTAACCAAGCTAGTTTCATCCAAATGGAATACAAGTAGACTTCAAGGAGTCAATAATATTTTAAATACCTTTGCATCTAGATTTTCTAGGTACTGTGTTGGCCTCTTTACAACTATGGTCTCATCTCTTTTCAACCATCTTGCACATCTAGACACTGTTATCCCCATTTTATTGGATGAGCAAAGTAAGATTAGTTGGTGGCTGATCTAGGAACAGTACCTAGTTCCATGGTATTTTAAGGGCCTGGAGCTTTTCCACTGACACTACTCAGCTAAAGTCTATGCAGACAGTGAAAAAATGAAAAAGTAGACAGTGTTCCTACACAGCCTGAGGATATTTCTTGATAAGCTTTTCTTCTATTTATAGTATCATAATCATTGTCCAGGTATCTGCAGGCCTTAGCACCCATATTTCAGTAAATATATGCTAAAAACTGGGCCTCCCCAGTGGCTCAGTGGTAAAGAATCCATGTGCCAATGCAGGAGATGTGGGTTTGATCCCAGCGTCAGGAAGATTCCCTGCAGAAGGAAATGGCAGCCCACTCTAGTATTCGTGCCTGGGAGAGCCCGTGGACAGAGTAGCCTGGAAGGCTATATAGTCCATGGGATCACAAAAGAGTAGGACAACAGCAAATGCTAAATAATAATAATTATTATTATAATACCAATGACAATAAAGCCATAAATACAAACTTTATTGCTTCATAGGTTTTAGGGACTTTTCTGAACGCTTGGAGTACAAAAGAAGCAGGGCAAAGGCTAACAGAGTTTCGCCAAGAGAACGCACCACTCATAGCAAACATCCTCTTCCAACAACACAAGAGATGACTCTATACGTGGACATCACCAGATGGTCAACACCAAAATCAAATTGATTATATTCTTTGTAGCCAAAGATGGAGAAGCTCTATACAGTCAGCAGAAACAAGACTGGAAGCTGACTGTGGCTCAGATCATGAACTCCTTATTGCCAAATTCAGACTTAAATTGAAGAAAGTAGGGAAAACCACTAGACCATTCAGGTATGATCTAAATCAAATCCCTTACAACTGTACAGTGGAAGTGACAAATAGATTCACAGGATTAAATCTGATAGAAAGAGTGCCTGAAGAACTATGGATGGAGGTTGGTGACTTTGTGCAGGGGGCTGTGATCAAGACCATCCCCGAGAAAAAGAAATGCAAAGGAGAAAAGGAAAGTATACCCATTTGAATGCAGAGTTCCAAAGAATAGCAAGGAGAGATAAGAAAGACTTCCTCAGTGATCAGTGCATAGAAATAGAGGAAAATAATAGAATGGGAAACACTAGAGGTCTCTTCAAGAAAATCAGAGATACCAAGGTAGCATTTCATGCAAAGATGGGCACATATAAGATGGGACAGAAATGGTATGGACCCAACAGAAGCAGAAGATATTAAGAAAAGGTGGCAAGAATACACAGAAGAATGATACATAAAAGATATTCATGACCCAGATAACCACAATGGTGTGATCACTAACCTAGAGCCAGATATCCTGGAATGCGAAGTAAAGTGGGTCTTTGAAAGCATCTCTATGAACAAAGCTAGTGGAGGTGATGGAATTCCAGTTGCTGCTGCTGCTGCTAAGTTGCTTCAGTCGTGTCCGACTCTGTGCAACCCCATTGACGGCCTCCTACCAGACTCCTCTGTCCCTGGGATTCTCCAGCCAAGAACACTGGAGTGGGTTGCCATTTCCTTCTCCAATGCATGAAAGTGAAAAGTGAAAGTGAAGTTGCTCAGTCATGTCCAACTCTTAGAAATCTCATGGACTGCAGCCTACCAGGCTCCTCCGTCCATGGGATTTTCCAGGCAAGAGTACTGGAGTGGGGTGCCATTGCCTTCTCTGGTTAAGCTCTTTCAAATCCTAAAAAGATGATGCTGTGAAAGTGATGCATTCAGTTCAGTTCAGTTAAGTCACTCAGTCGTATCTCACTCTCTGTGACCACATGGACTGCAGCACGCCAGGTCTCCCTGTCCATCACTAACTCCCAGAGTTTACCCAAACTCATGCCCATTGAGTCAGTGATGCCATCCAGCCATCTCATGCTCTACTGTCCCCTTCTCCTCCCACCTTCAATCTATCCCAGCATCAGGGTCTTTTCCAATGAGTCAGTTTGTCGCATCAGGTGGCCAAAAGTATTGGAGCTTCAGCATCAGTCCTTCCAATGAATATTCCTTTAGGATGGATTGGTTTTATCAAGAGGCTCTTTAGTTCTTCTGTGCTTTCTGCCATAAGTGTGGTGTCATCTGCATATCTGAGGTTATTGTGGTCTTCCCCAACACCACAGTTCAAAAGCATCAATTCTTCAGTGCTCAGCTTTCTTTATAGTCCAACTCTCACATCCATACATGACGACTGGAAAAAATCATAGCTTTGACTAGACGGACGTTTGTCAGCAAAGTAAAGTCTCTGCTTTTTAATATTCTGTCTAGTTTGGAGAAGGAAATGGCAACCCACTCCACTATTCTTGCCTGGAGAATCCATGGTCGGAGGAGCCTGGTGGGCCCCAGTCCACGGGGTCACGAAGAGTCGAACACGACTGAGCCACCCCACTTCAAGGGCTGCTCCAAGGAGTTCCCAGAGCTAGTTTGGTCATAACTTTTCTTTCAAGGAGCAAGTATCTTTTAATTTCATGGCTGTAGTCACCATCTGCAGTGATTTTGGAGCCCAGGAAAATAAAGTCTGTCACTGTTTTAGGGGAAAATTTATAAATATTGGAACTGTAGGTGCCAATGTTAAAGATAATAAGTATAAGAACTTTTAGATAAATAATAAATGCAATGATACATTTTAATAGTTTCTAGTAATATTCCATTTTCCAATGGACAACTGCTGTCTTCATGATTTTTACATCCAGTTTCAACACAAGTAAGAGGGTGTTGTTGTTGTTCAGTCACTCAGTTGTGTCCGATCTTTGCGAACCCATGGATTGCAGCAGGTCAGGATTCCCAGTGCTTCACTATTTTCCAGATGTTGCTCAAACTCATGTCTATTGAGTCAGTGATGCCATCCAACCACCACATCCTCTGTTATCCCTTTCTCCTCCTGCCTTCAATCATGCCCAGTATCAGGGTCTTTTCCAATGAGTCAGTTTGTTGCATCAGGTGGCCAAAGTATGGGAGTTTCAGCTTCAGCATCAGCCCATTCAATGAATATGCAGGACTGATTTCCTTTAGGATGGACTGGTTGGAACTCCTTGAAGGCCAAGGGATTCTGAAGAGTCTTCTCCAACACCACAGTTCAAAAGCATCAATTCTTTGGCACTCGGATTTCTTTATAGTCAAACTCTCACATCCATACATGACTACTGGAAAAATGTGGTGTCATCTGCATATCTGAGGTTATTGATATTTCTCCCGGCAATCTTGATTCCAGCTTGTGCTTCATCCAGCCTGACATTTCACATGATGTACTCTGCATATAAGTTATATAAGCAGGGTGATAATATACAGCTTTGATGTATATTGAGAAATATCAATAACCTCAGATATGCAGATGACACCACTCTTAAGGTAGAAAGTGAAAAAGAGCTAAAGAGCCTCTTGATGAAATTGAAAGAGGAGAGTGAAAAAGTTGACTTAAAGCTCAAAAAATGAAGATCGTGGCATCTGGCCCCATCACTTCATGGCAAATAGATGGGGAAACAATAGATGGAATAGATGGAAAGAGTGACAGACTTTGTTTTCTTGGACTCCAAAATCACTGCAGCCATGAAATTAAAAGACACTTGCTCCTTGGAAGAAAAGCTATGACCAATGTAGACAGAATATTAAAAAGCAGAGACATTACTTTGCCAACAAAGGTCTGTCTAGTCAAAGCTATCATTTTTCCAGTAGTCATGTATGGATGTGAGAGTTTGACTATAAAGAAATCCGAGTGCCAAAGAATTGATGCTTTTGAACTGTGGTGTTGGAGAAGACTCTTCAGAATCCCTTGGCCTTCAAGGAGTTCCAACCAGTCCATCCTAAAGGAAATCAGTCCTGCATATTCATTGAATGGGCTGATGCTGAAGCTGAAACTCCCATACTTTGGCCACCTGATGCAACAAACTGACTCATTGGAAAAGACCCTGATACTGGGCATGATTGAAGGCAGGAGGAGAAAGGGATAACAGAGGATGTGGTGGTTGGATGGCATCACTGACTCAATAGACATGAGTTTGAGCAACATCTGGAAAATAGTGAAGCACTGGGAATCCTGACCTGCTGCAATCCATGGGTTCGCAAAGATCGGACACAACTGAGTGACTGAACAACAACAACACCCTCTTACTTGTGTTGAAACTGGATGTAAAAATCATGAAGACAGCAGTTGTCCATTGGAAAATGGAATATTACTAGAAACTATTAAAATGTATCATTGCATTTATTATTTATCTAAAAGTTCTTATACTTATTATCTTTAACATTGGCACCTACAGTTCCAATATTTATAAATTTTCCCCTATATAAAACCAGCTGGAAACATTAACACTGTCTACCTAGAGACAGTATGAGATCCACAGATGAAGAGCTCAGTCTTACGAGACAGCTTCCTGTCCCTCACTTTAGATGCCAGTCACAATCCAGGTTATGACCTGTGCCTCTGACCTATCTGCTATAGTTTGAAGGTCCTAATAACCCACTCCTTGGGTTGAGTAATGTGCTAGAGTGGCTCACAGAACTCAGAGAAACATGGTAATTACTAAATTATCTGTTTATTATAAGAGAATATAACTCAGGAATAGCCAGATAGAAGAGATGCATAGAGGCACAGAGCTTCCATACCCTCTCCTAGAGTGCTAGCTCCACCCTCAAATCTCCACATGTTCACAAATCTGGAGTATCTCTGAACTCTGTGAGGTTTTATGGGTTTTATTACGTGGCCATGATTGATCAGACCATTGACCATGGGTGATTTAACTTCATCCTCAGCCCCTCTCCTCATTGCATAATCTGAGAATAAAGAGTGGAGGTCTACCAAATCCATCCCATTTTACTTTGATAAAATAACATGTCATTGAAATAAAGAAAAATCTGGAATAAATGCTAACTCAGACAGATACTAGAGAACAGGTGTCAACTGGGATTGTCCCAGTCAAACCGGGATGCATAGTCACATTTCCTTTATGGTCCCTTCCAATTCCAAATGACTCCAATCTGACGATAACTCAGTCAACTGCTTACTTACCTCACTATAATTCCAAGACCTGACATCTACAGTTGCTGAGTCTTCCTTATTAGTAGCCAACTTCCATTTGTTCTTTCAGTACTAGGCACATGATTTGTAAGAGATACTGAGATATTTTCTTGTCCTGAAGAAACTCACAGCAGAGCAGGAAAATCAGAAAGAAAGCCAGTAATTAGAATACAACTCACTGGGTCTCATTGCCATTTTTCACAGGTTGTCTTCTCCATATGTGTGTGTGTGTGAGTGTGTGTGCGCACACACTTGTGGAGTCTTTGCTTACTTTTGATGTATGCAGGCCTCAGCATAGTACCTGGCATCTGGTAGTCATTTAGTAATATTAATTTAAGAAAGGAATGAACAAAGCACTATGATAGAGGTAAACCTCAGTGACATGGGATTACATGGACAGGCATCTGAGATAGGAGGTTAGATAAAGCTTCTCAAGGGATGAAAATGTGAATGAACTTGAAGGTCAAGGAGGGCCCAACAAGTTGGGTAGGACAGGAAAGGGCTTTCTTAGCATGGGGGGAAATGTATGTAAATAAATGTGCTGTGTTGTGCTTAGTTGCTCAGTTGTGTCTGACTCTGTGACTTCATGGACTGTAGCCCGCCAGGCTCCTCTGTCCATGGGGATTCTCCAGGCAAGAATGCTGGAGTGGTTTCCCATGTCCTCCTCCAGGGGATCTTCCAACCCAGGGATCAAAGCCATGTCTCCCACACTGCAGGCGGATTCTTTCCCATCTGAGCCACCAGGGAATGCCTGTGTAAATGCATCAACATGGGAAACTGTAGATGCTCAGGGAACTTCAGGTTGTTCTCAAGGATTGGGTGCTAATGTGGAGGCATGGCAATGAATGAGGCTGCAGGCAGAGCCAGCTAAGATTTAGGAATATGGCTCACCCTTAGTCATGAGAAAACAGGGTTTCTTAAGGATACCACTCAGAGGTCTAAACTGCTCATCTGAAGATCCGAAGCTCCAGTTACACCTAAATCCCCTGGTCCTGCAGAACAGTGACACAATAAAGAGAGAAATCCAGAATCAACTCGACTCTTAACTCTTGGAAGGAAAAGGATCAGTCCCTACCCAAGTTCAACGGTAGTAAACCTTTTACATGAGCTCAAGGCCGTATTCATCTCAGCACTGCTGTTGCACTTGGATCAGGGAGAGTGACAGGCCTGCTTCATAGCACTCAGCCTCTGTCTATAAAAAAAGGAAAGAGTTGAAGTCGTTAAGTGACTTATTAAATTTAAAAGTCATAAAGATTTATCTGAATTCTTTAGGTTTTTCTTTAACATATTCCCTGCATTCCTGCCATGATTTTCCAGTTTACTTTGGGAATGTCCTTCCCTTCCAAATAGTTTGGCAACTCTTGAGCAACTAACTTCGTTGGTGATTACAAGCAATGGGAATTATTTGCAAGCTTGTGTGAAAGTGTACATGGGGGTGGAAGAGACGGGGAGGAGGTAGCATAAGGCAGAGACTGAGGGCATCTGTCTTTTTGACAATACCTTTGATCACATTTCTCTGAACTATCACTAGCATGTTTTTCTAGGGTTACCTCTTGTTAGACTCATGGCAGTTCCCTTGGTAGAGTTTCTGCCTCTGGTGTCTGTCATTATGGGGTTAATTCCCATAACGCACAATCCCATTGCCAGTTCTGCTTTCAGCCTCATCCCCTTCCGTTTGGTGCTGCTGCTACTGCTTAGCTGCTCTTAGTCGCTCATCATCCTCAGTTGGGTCTGACTCTGTACGGTCCCATAGACTGCTGCCCACCAGGCTCCACTGTCTGTGGGGTTTCCCAGGCAAGAATACTGGAGCAGGTTGCCATTTCCTCCTCCAAGGGATTTTCCCGACCTAGAGATGGAACTCACATCTCTTGAATCCCCTGCACGTTCTGACCTAGTTACTATTCTCCAAACATACCCTGCACTTAAATACGTCTATAACTTTGCTCTTACAGTTTCCTCTCCGTGTACTGTTGAAATTTTGCACACTTCAGAAATGCAGTTAAAATTCTCTGGAACTTTCTCTGATCTCCTAGCTAAAAGGAGCCCTTCCCTCTTCCCAACTCCTATAGCAGTTTACTTATGCTTTTTTGGCACTCAGCACTTTCACCTTATATTAGGGCTATTTATGTATCAGGCTTATTTTGCTTGCCTTGAAGTCTGTGCATCACCCACGTTTGCCTTTCTTAGACTTCCTGTCATGATGCCTGACTCACGGTGGAAGCCAGTTAATGAATGAATGAGCCCAAGGTGTCTGGAGACGTCCTTATGCCAAAGAGGTGTTTAAAGCTAATGGCTTTTCTGAGCAGAGATAGTCAAGCTACAGTGCTTCTTTCTCCCCAGCTGCTGGCTTACGTGGTACTCAAGTCCCCAGCTGGAGACAGCTGTGCCAGTTGGGACCAGCTGAGCATCCAGCTACATCCATAGAATGAAAACAGCCAGGCAAGGGTGGAGCTTGTCTTTCTGACTACTAACTTTGCCTTAAGTTTTTGTAACCCTGGGAAGTCTACCCACGTTTCTCAGGCTTCTGGGTGGGCTTCTGGGCATTCGTACAACTTATTAGCTACAGTCTGCAGAAATGCTTTGGTCTTGTTTCTCTGTTGCCTCCGTAAGGGAAGTCCCGCATCTCTAGGCCCTTGGATTTTCTGGATTCTGCGAAGATAGTGGCTGGTGTTGTGATGAGCATGGCGAGAAGACCTGTTATAGTAAAAGATTAGTATTTTTTAAAACGCTTCCCTATTCTAAAAGGATTTTAGGAAGATTACATAAAGATAGTTTTTAAAGTGAGAAAATTATTGAAAAGGGGATGTACAACAAGTAGATGGTTAATTATTAACATAGAAAATGATTAATATAGAACATGAAGACCATAAGATCCTGCATATTTGCTGTAAATCTGACTCTGAGCTTCTTAGAAACCAGAAAGGGGGGGAGGGGAAAGATAATCAATTACAGGAGTCATAGCATCTGTAAGATAAGAAAAAGCCAATTGCTCAAAGTAGCATTTCTCATTTCCTGTGCCCTAAAAAATCGTACAGGGAAGGCAATGGCACCCTACCCCAGTACTTTTGCCTGGAAAATCCAATGGATGGAGTAGCCTGGTGGGCTGCAGTCCATGGGGTCGCTAACAGTCAGACAGACTGAGAAACTTCACTTTCACTTTTCTCTTCCATGCATTGGAGAAGGAAATGGCAACCCACTCCAGTATTCTTGCCTGGAGAATCCCAGGGATGGGGGAGCCTGGTAGGCTGCCATCTGTGGGGTCACACAGAGTCGGACACGACTGAAGTGACTTAGCAGCAGCAGCAGCAGCAAAAAATCGTACTCTGTGCATTCTGTAGAGAAGTATCATGCTTAATACAGATAACAATGTCCTTAGGAATGCTGAAACACAACAGCAGTCTGGGCTTGATATAAATCCGGTGATAGGCAGCATATCCCTGTGATGAGGAACTGCTGTATAGACATGGTTTTCTCCTGCTCCTTACCACTTTAGCCCTGTGAAGCGTTCTAGAGTTATTACTCAGTGTCAGCTAGGAGGAAATGTTCCAAGGAACCAGACAATCAGACAGTATTCTGAAATCTAGGAAGGCTGTGGTCCTTGTCCATGATACTAAAGAAGGAAGGAATCTCAGTCAAAATCTTGGCTATTATCACTGGAACCAGAAAGTCAGTGCAATTCAAACTTGAACAGGTAAGGAGGAAAGTCTTAACAATAGCTGTTTTTTAAACACCTCTATTCTCACTAATGCTGCATCCCTTAAAGGTATCGTGGGGACCCAAAACTACAGCCTCAACAAAGCACTCTAGTCTTCGCTCCAGAGAGAGGTACATTCTCATAACATAGAAGATAAAGGTACCATCTTGGTGTAGTACAAATAAACTTACAGTGGTTATTATTCTTTGAACCACATTTAAGAGTCTCCAAAAGATTGAATCCAGAATAATTCAGAATAATATTAGGAAAGGCTTTTATTGAGGTAGTTATACTATGGTAGAACAGAGCAGTCTTTTTTATGTAGCAGTAACATCATTATTTCCCCAACAAACGTTTATGAGCTCTTGTGCATAAACTAAGAAGAGAAGGGTAATGGTGAACAAACACTGGATATCAGTGTTTGAAAGCTCACAGTCTAACAGGGGCAGTTGAGAAACTCAGCCAAAGCCACTGTGGCCATACAGCTGTGTGGAGGGTAAGGCTCTGACTTAATATAACTTCCCATGGCTTTCTCAGACACTCACATGATGCTCTTCATCTAAGAATCTCATTCTTATTAGCAGAGTCCACTTCCTCTGCTCAAGCAGAAGGAGGTAACAGGAAACACAGTGTTTGTGTCCTGACCTGTGTGCCTGGAACAGAGTGAGAGAGGGGGAGTGGCAAGAAATGAGGCCAGCGAGATGGCTGGGCCAGCTCATACGAGGTTAACTATGAAGACTTTTACTCTGAGTGAAATTGGAAACCACTGGAGGATTCTGAGCTAAGGAGAAACACCTAAATGTGATTAGTAAAGGATGCCTCTAGGGCAACCGAGGCTACTGTTCCAAGTGTTCACTGTAGAGAGGTGAGGGCAGGATCTGGGAGGGTGGTTGGGAGTGCTTTCAGATGATTCTGGTGAGGTTTCAGAGAGGTTAGGGTGGCCATGGTATAGTGCAGTGAGAAGGAAAGGTGCATGGGATGGGGGCATGGAAATGATCAGAATCAGGCTTCAAGAAAATTGATCTGGCCATCGAGATGGATGAAGGAATATATCGCTAGTAGGAAGAAGCTTGGAGAAGGCAATGGCACCCCACTCCAGTACTCTTGCCTGGAAAATCCCATGGGCGGAAGAGCCTGGCAGGCTGCAGTCCATGGGGTCGTGAAGAGTCGGACACGACTGAGCAACTTCACTTTCACTTTTCACTTTCATGCACTGGAGAAGCAAATGGCAACCCACTCCAGTGTTCTTGCCTGGAGAATCCCAGGGACGGGGGAGCTTGGTAGGCTGCCGTCTATGGGGTCGAACAGAGTTGGACACGACTGAAGCGACTTAGCAGCAGCAGCAGCAGCAGAAGCAGGAAGAAGCTGGAAGCTGTGAGACAGTGTTTCTCCAAGATGGGCCAAACCACCTACACTTGAATTACCTGCACAGATTGTTAAAATGGAGATTCCTGTATTTAGGTTATTCTTTTGAACACCGGGGTAGAGAACTACAAATAATCACAGTCCTTAAACTGAAAAATCAACAGAATTTCAAGTTGAAAGGAACAGATGAATGAGTTTCAGAGGTTTGTTTTTTTTTTTTTCCCTCTAAAATAATATAATGCTAGACTCTCCCATTTCAGTACATGAACTGTATGCTAGATACAGCCCTAAATAATTTACCCATGTGTCAAGGAAAAATTATTTGTTTCTAGGAAACTTTTGCTAGCTACAACCACACTCCCATCCCTCCCATCAAAGATGAGTCCTAAGCTTGCAGCATGCAGCCATGGGTATGGAGTGGCCAGTTAGAAGCTGAGAAGGTGTGGCAATGCTCTGTATAAGAAAAGGATGGAGAGAAACCCCTGGATGGCCCAGGGTAGGGCTGGAGCTTTGGCTGAGAGTAGGAGCCGAAAGGAGGAGGTAGATGCTGGCCCTGAGGAAGACTGGAGAGGAAAGATGACGTGACAAAGGCCCAGAGGGGAATCTTGGGAATTGACTGAGATATTTAAACAGGACTTTATGAGGCTTTGTCAGGTAGCCTGTGATGCAAACTCTCTTTCCCACCACCTCCCCCATCAAGTCTTTACCGATATTTTCTACTGGATCTGTTTTGTGATGTGCTGGGTTCTGCTATGAAAGGGCAGACGAAGAACAAAAGCCGCCCAGTGACCTCTGGTTTGCGCCCTTGCCAGCTCATTCAAGCTAACAGCAGCATCACAGGAGTCATCTGCTTTGCCACCCAAGACCGTCCTGCTCACCTTCAGTCTCTCCCACATGAACCCCTTGTGGGTTTTACGGGATCTGTGTGGTAATTTATCATCTTGGTGTTTTCCAGGCCGAGAATCCGGAATTAGAGTGACCTTTTGCCCACAGCAGCTGCTGATTTATCACAGGATCTATTAGAGTCTTGTCCAGATGTTGATGTTCCTGACATGAAGCTGTTTAATTTGAAATTGGCTCAGCTGGAAAATTAGGTTAAGGGATTTTATAACCAGAGTACAAGGCAGAAAATTTACCCTTTTTTATAAACCCAAGGTGCTCATGGTACGAACCACAATTCAAAGAAGTTTCAGTTCTGGAACAGGCGATGTTACACTGTATGTGGAGAAGGGTAAAAATGTGGGAGGAAAGTTCAGAGTTCTTACCTAAGGAGTCACCACAGGGGCCTCAAGAATGGCTGCTGGAAGCTGTAAAGACACTCCAGATGTGTGGGAGCCTCCGGAAAGCTCAGGTGAGAAAAGGGGGCGATTCGCCCACCCCTGCCAAATAGAGGGAGCATGGACGTTTGCTTCTCAACTCTTTCCTCCAGGATTGTGGCTGCTGATTAACTACCTGCCAGGTCAAACTTTCCATCGCTAGGTGGTCCAGGTACCTGTCAGAAAGCCTGACCTATTTAGTGCTGTGTAAAAGTTTCAGAGCCCTCACCTCGTCGTGCTGGAACCCTGCCAGGAGAGGCCAGGTGGCAGTGGCTGCTGCTAGGAGGAGCAGTTAACTGTGTTGGAGAGAAGCAGGACTCAAGGTAATGTTCATCGTCAGAAAAGCCAGGCCTCCAAGGTGAGGATGAACTCGGAAGTGAACCAACCCAGGATGGAAGGCGCCTAGTTCTGGCTGGTGAGGCCCCCTCCCACCTCGGGGGCACGCTGCCAAACTCCGAGCAGGGGCAATGGTTTGGGGGCAGGGAGCCTTGGGGAAGGACAGGCCCTCCCTGTGTTTAGTGCTTTAAGAGGAACACAAACAAACTGGAGCACATTCTGGGAAGAACCTCCGCCCTCATGATAGGAGGGGCAGAGGTGGCTAGAGAAGAGAAGTCCTGGTGAAATTGTAGGACAGGTGGGTGGTCAGATGTAAAGGTAAGATGAATTACTTCAAACAACAGTGGTGTGGAAAAGACAGCCTGATTGTCCTGAGGCTTCAAGGAGGAAGTGAGGGTTAGGAAATGGAAGCCACAAGAGATGGTTCTTGGGAAAACTTAAAATAATGACGAGACCATTCCTTGTCTCTAGAACTGCCTGGATACCTCTCAACAAATGTGCCACATGGGGAGCATGTGGAAGCACTGGGTGGGGATTCTCCTTAAAAGACCTTTAAAATCCTTCAAATCTATAATCCTAGACTCGTCTAATCTTTGAATGTTTTCTACCTTTTATGTGAAACTGCCTAAGCCTCACTCTCATCATTTGATCAATTAAGATAATAAAACCATTTTCACTGGAATATTGAGAGAACGTAAAAGGTACCATGCGTTCAGCATTTCAAATCTTGCAGAATGTCAGTGTCTAAATGCAAAGTGTGTGTTTTTCATTTAATTATATTAAGGAATAAGTTAGGCAAATTATGCAGACTTAAAGAATTGAATAGTGTGGGGGATATCTAGAAGTATTTACCATGATTCTACAGCTGAAGAAGATTCAAGTTCCTGATTCTTTCTCCCTTAATTTTTTTTTTTTCCTGGCATCTGGATTTATTTATGCTGGGACAGATGCCCACTTCATAATCCACAATTCTTCATGGTAATAAGCCCATTGTATCCACATAGGAAGATACTTCATTTCAACCTGGATAAACCAGTGGGCAGAGGTTCTTTTCATACAGGAGTTGAGCCTATCAGAAACTACGATTCTTTACAGAGTGCGTGCACATGGTCAAGCTGTGTCTTTATTAAAGCATTAAGATGAAAATGTTGACTGTAGAGGAATCACTCATTATCCAAAAATATCATCCCCCCATGCCAAACATCTGGATTTGGTGGATAAACATCTGAGTGGTTCAACTGAATTTTTCTTTCTCATTTGGATGTTTTGGTGTCATGTAGACCCAGCCCCAGTCAAGACTTGGAGAAAAAATACTTGGCAGGAAAAAAACCAGAATGACTTAATGCAAGCATAACAGTGTAAAAAGAAAGAAGATTTTTCATTTATGATTGCATGATGTGAGAAGACACTGGAAAAAAATTTTTTTTTCTAAATAAGTCAGTGAGTAATGACCAGGCAACAGAAAATAATGAACTAAACTCTTAGACCTCTTGCACAATTCAGGCAAATGATTGATAAGTTAGGAAGTTAAAAAAAAAAAAAAAAAGTTCAAATAAGATGAATTTTAAATCATATTTGCAGGTATTTGGAAATCCTGAATGCACAAAGATTTAAGGAAAATAATAAACTACAATGCTAGGCACAAAGAAATGTATGGAGGAATCCACTTATAATATTTTTGAAGGCTAATGAAGGATGGAGAAGAATCCCAGGAATCTGGCTTAAAGTAAATATTAGGCCAAACTGGGGAAGAAATTTTGAATATTATTCTTCATTAGAACATGGCTTTAAGAAAAAAAATTTTTAATTGGATAACTGCTTTACAATGCTGCATCAGTTTCTGCAATACAACAATGTAACTCAGGCAGAAGTATACAATATAACTCAGCCAGAAGTATACAACAATATAACTCAGCCAGAAGTATAC
>SJYX01006694.1:177596-199419 GCA_006410675.1 Oreotragus oreotragus | reverse complement strand
CCCACCCCACCCCTCTTGGTTGTCATGGAGCATGGGGTTGAGCCTCTGTGTTATACAGCAACTTCCCACTAGCTATCCATTTTACGTATGATAATATATACATTTGAGTGCTACTCTCTCAATTAGTCCCACCTTCCCTTTCCCCTGCTGTGTCCACACATCTGTAGAATATGGTCCTTTAACTGTTGATAAGCTCCACCACCCCCTGACCCCACCATCCTCTTAAAGACTCACGGAAAGGGACAGAGTATAAACGCATGCACTGTGAACGCTTCTCAGGGCGAATGAGACTCCAGGGCTTAAGAATTAAATTGGCACCACAGCAGTGAAGCTCTACTCAGAGCAAGGCAATTTATAACATCATTTCTTCTTCATTCCTTCCCCTTTCTTTATCTTTCCTACACCACCTTTAGGATAGCAAGGTCCTTTATGTATGCTCTCCACTTCTGGTCTGAAAGATGGGAACCTTAAATTCTGATTTCTTCCATACCCTGCCCTGCCACTTGTATATTTAAATTCTCTGGGCCTGTTTCTTCATCCCCAAAGTGGGAGTATTGAATAATACTATTTTAATAATAATAACATCTAACTACAAGATGTTAAAATCCCCAAGAACTAAGCAGTTATTAGATAAAGAAGCAGCATTTAGAATTTTTAACTGCACTTGCAAAGTGATGTTTCTGACTAAAAGGCAAAGGTGACCTTGGATCTGAGTGCCAGAGCAGGCATAGGCCTGTAAAGCAATAGGTAAGAGACATGGGGAAAAGTATTAGATCCAGTGTTCTTTTAAAAAAGATTACTAGAACATGCAGATGGTACCAAGCTAGTAGAAGCAGACCCCAGTGTGGGCAGGCATTGAACACATGAATGATATTAAAAGATTATAGAAATATGGGTTTTAAAAAAAGTAAAATGGGATTCAACTTTTAAAAATGCAAAGTAATACATTTGGGAGCGAATAACCAGAAACACATGAGTTTGCAACGTCTTGTGGCAACCAAATTAGCTGGAGACAGAATCGTCATGCCAGCAAATAGAAGATGGATGATCACTGTAGCCCTGGGGAGGCCAAACTTGGAATTCTGAGTTCAAGTCTCTCTCTTTGAAAGTAAAGGATGAGAAAGAAAAATGAAGATGAGGTCAGGAAAGTGCAAAACTAATAATTAGGTTCTTATAGGTGGTGGATTTAAGATGAAGATTTTAAAATTTCAGAGTGAGCTGGCTGGTATCAGGCTCCAGTAGGAACATAAAGCATGGTGGATCCCTGTGTATTAACTTTCACGGAATCAGGGAACATTAGAGGAGGGGGGTCTTAGAAATGCACTCCATCCCTCTTCCATTTTACAAATGAAGTCAAGAGCCGAACAGTTCAAAAAAGGGTGCAGTTGATTAAAGTGATTTCTCAAGCAATAGAAGTAAATTCGAAACCTCAGGAGCTCTTGATTATGAACCCCTTAACCCTAGCCATCTATGAATGTGGTGTCACTTTTGATGTCTTCTTGTCTTTGAGCATGAATTCATTCTCTGTTTGTTCTGGTGCCTTTCCCCCCAGGTCTTTCTCTCTCTAGTCTTCCTTTCTCTAATGAAGAACCTGCCCCTGGCCCCGTGTACCTACCTGTAATATGCACCTATTCTTCCCTCACAGCAGGGATATGGAGTCACTCCCCCTACCCCACCTCCAGAAACCTGTAGAATTCGAATTCTACAGATAGAATTAGTTTTCCCTCCTGTCTATTCTCTTGGGCCTTTTATTTGTAAGCTGGCACTAAGGCAATGATCATACTGTGTCGCAAGCCTATGTGCTTGACTCCTGTGGCTATATCACTGAATTGGATGGAAAAGATGGTGTCTTGGTCATCTTTGTGTCTCCACTGCTCATCACAAGGTCTGAGATAAACAAACACCTTTTTCATAAATTTAAATGAAAAAAAAAAGTTTTGTTTTCTCTCCATCTCTCACTTCCTAAGTTTCTGTCAGTTTCAAGGCAGACTTTTTTTTTGGAGGGTGGGGGGGAATGTGATGGAATGTGGTCTCTCTACACTGTTAGTGTTGGTGTTAAGATGCTCCATGAGCTTCCCTCAGATATGTGATGCTTTGTCAGAAGTGCTTTCCAGAAATCAGATCCACCCAGCTCATCCAATAGCTGCATTCCCAAGGGCACAGCTGATTGGCCAATTCTGTCATTCAGTTTTTACTCCAATGTGTTTACTGTAATACTGTATTTCACTGTATCTTTCCACTAAAGGAGAATCCTATGGTTAAATAAATGGGAAAGATTTGGTTATACAAAAGTAACTTGCATTCTCTTACCGTCCTGTGTAGCATAAATCTCAAGGCTAGAGGTTGTTCAATCAATTTGACTTCAGAACTCTTCTCTGAAATCAATCAGTTACGTTTTGTGGAAAATACTTCTAGCTACCTTGCACTTTCAGACCAGATCGTGCCACACTTTCTTGTGGTGATATAAATATCCAGTGCCTAGTTTGTGTTCAATACTGTTGCAATGTTTTCTATGCATGAACTCAATTCTCACAACCACATAAGGTACAATTATCATTCCCACTTTACAGATTAGAAAAAAATTGATGGTACAGAGAGGCTAATAAATCTGGCCACCATCAAACAGCTAGTAAGTGGTAGAAGCAGAATTCAGCCCCGGACCTTCTGACTCCAATGTCTTGTACAGGAAGCTAAAATCCCTCTCCTTGTCATTGTAATCCCATTTTTTGGCTTCTTAGATTCTATACAATGAGTCCAAGTTCTTACAGCATGCAAGCCATTTACCTATTTGAAAACAACCAACATTCTTTCTGAGGCCTCTCTTCTCTGAATCTTCTAATTATTCAACCATTCTTCAGATGACAAGGTCTAAAGTCTTTTATCTTCCTGATGATTGGCCTCTGAACCACCTCTGTGATTTTGTGTCCTCATTAAGCTTATGCCTCAGAAATAAGGCATAAACAGCCTGGTGTAGTTCAGCCACCAACAAGAACAGCAAAATGCTATCTCTCTATAGATACATGTTCAATTTGAGGAGTTGTATTTGTGTGTTTAATTGGGGTATCCGTACTGGGCAAATGGCCCATGTTTAGCTAAATAATAACTAAACCTCTGAAAGTATGGCCAACTGATGTGAAGAGCTGACCCATTGGAAAAGACCCTGATCCTGAGAAAGACTGAGGGCAGTAGGAGAAGGGAGTAACAGAAGACGAGATGGTTGGATGGCATCACCGACTTAATGGACATGCCTTTGAACAAACTCTGAGAGTTAGTTAAGGACAGGGAAGCCTGGTGTGCTGCAGTCCATGGGGTCACAAAGCATCGGACACAACTGAGCAACTGAACAATAGCAACAACCAAAAGCACGGGTTTGGGGAGTATTTCATGAGGTTCATTTACAAGTGACAGAAACGATTAATAAGGAAAGACTGTCCTCAACCAAAACTGTCCCCACTTAGGCCAATCTGTAAGTGTCTCATCAGCCTCCCACAGGGCTTTTCCTAAGCCTTCCATTTTCATACTAAGGACCCTTCATTGACTAACTGGCAGCTGCAGCCAGCCTTTCAGGAGGGAATCATGAGGATGTTCTAATAACAGCCTAGAGAGTGTGTGTTAGAAAGAGGAACTTCTAA
The DNA here is from genome assembly GCA_006410675.1 of Oreotragus oreotragus. Lineage (NCBI taxonomy): Eukaryota > Metazoa > Chordata > Mammalia > Artiodactyla > Bovidae > Oreotragus > Oreotragus oreotragus. Next base: position 195,787 of record SJYX01006694.1, on the reverse strand, counting down.
TAATATTTCCTTTGACTTTATTAAACACAGGGTGGAAAAGACGAGAGACGAGAGGAAGGGATTTTCAAAGTTATGAATTAAATTGTATTACAGAAAGTATGTGTACGGACAAATGGACATTTGGAAACATAGCTCTCTCATTCCCTTAGAATCGCTTAGTTCAGAGAGCAGAACATGAGGGGTCCATCACCTGGATGGAATGGTCAGGCCTCACTTAAATGGGAATTTCCTCACTTGACAGATGGGGATTGAGTGTCTGTTAGCTAACATTTTTCCTCTAATTACTAATTATACCAGAGAAAGGGGCTTTATGGCCAGAGTCCTGAAAATGTGAAATTTGATCAGCAGAGATTTGCAGTAAAGATGGAAGATTGATGTGTGACGTCAGACAGCTGGCAAGGAGGCCCATCAGGCCAGGAGGCCAGCAGCTGCTCACAGCGGATTTGAGAGGGCTGGGGGAGGACCCAGGAAGGGGGAGATCAGAAAAGGATCTGGGAGAGGAGAGATAAGGAGAACCATGTTAACAATTTTGCTTCCCCCTCCTCCTCTTTCTGTCATTTCAGATAAGAACATATTAATCCTCTGAGTGTGAGGCTATAGACAACAGGTGGCAAGGCCCATCCCTGCAACAAAGGCAGCTGCTGGAGCAAGAAAGAGTGCCAGGAAAGGGGATCTTCAGGTGGGAATATGCACACGGCAATTGAAACATGTCCCACTCCACTTGCACCACTCACAAAGGAGACCACGACCCCAAGGGTCATACACTCGGAACATTCCCTAGAGCAGTGATGCTACAAGAGTCGTCCAGAACCAACTACAGCAGAATCCCCTGACCTTCTGGTTAACAATGCAGGTGCCTGGGACCCGCCCCCAGCCGCCAGAGTCTGAATCTCTGTGGGTGGAATAGTCTGTTTTCTCTCACATCATGCTGTGTATTTTCTTCTTTGATGCACATAAAGGATAACCTGAAATGGTATCATCTGGGTTTTTTATTCTTTCCTGTCTTCCCCATCCAAGAGATGTTCCAAAGGAGCCGGGACTCCCTGCTCAGAACAGTAACCTAGGAAATAGCTGAGGCTTCATGAATATTTGTTGGGTTAGTGATTATTGTTCAGTCACTCAGTCATGTCCAACTGTTTGCGACCCTATGGACTGCAGCACACCAGACTTCCCTGCCCTTCACCGTCTCCTGGAATTTGCTCAAACTCATGTCCATTGAGTTGGTAATGCCAGCCAACCATCTCATCCTCTGTCCCCCACCCCCTTCTCCTCCTGCCCTCAATCTTCATCAGCATCAGGGTCTTTTCCAATGAGTTGGCTCCTCGGATCAGGTGGTCAAAATATTAGAACTTCTGCTTCAGCGTCAAGTCCTTCCAGTAAATATTCAGGATTGATTTCCTTTTGGATTGACTGGTTTGATCTCCTTGCTGTCCAAGGGACTCTCAAGTCAGGTGAGTAAATAGTTGAATTGAAGGGAGATGGGGAGAAACAAAGAAGGTTTAGAGTGCTTAGCCTGGTGAAGAAGCCAAGCTGAGCCAGTTCCTATGCTCTGAGATCCTCAGGCAGTTTGAGTGAGGGTGGCACCCAAGGGACAGGGGACTTGCTCCCCACCAGGGGTTAAAACAATAGTGAAACATGACTGAGGCTCTTCTATAAGCCATGAGCCCTACTGAACTCACACACAACAGCCTCATGCAGGGAACATCTCCCCACAGCCAAACATATGGACCCCATCAGCCCCCAGACAGAGTACTGACCACCCCTTTGCACTTTTATCTCAGGAAAGCCCTTAATGCACACCTGTCATTATTCTTAATTGTCCCTAGGACATCAATTCAAGGATGACATTGCCACCCCTAATATGAAAGGTACAGAAATGAAGGTCCTAAAAGTAATGACAACATACTGTAGGTCATACAACAGAAAGGGAAATTTGGATCTCCCTGCCTCATTAACCAACACTATCCCAATCCAGCTGCTTCCTGCATTTTCTCTGATGCTCATTCTTGAAGCCACTGTGGTGTTTGCAACAGGTAAGAGGGGGAGACATTAGAACTATACCTTTTTGAGTAATACATGTTGTACTTAATCTACCTGTGACCTCTTTTCCCCACTTTTATACAGTGAAGTTGTTAATATTGATAATACTGTCTGTGAAGATAGATGCCAATCTATTTAGCATTCTCACCAATATAGCATATTAAATGTAACACCTTTTTCATGTATGCTTTCTTGGAACCATGTCCTATTAAATCAGTCTTTAAAATCCACACTCCCATAAAATAACTACAGTCTTCTCCTGGTTAGAGAGTCTTACATACATTGTGAATTTAGAGAACCGCAGACTTTAGATCTAGCTCTGAACAAATCATGTAATCTAAGTCCTCTCCTCCTTACCACATCACGAATATGGAAGCAGAATCCCGGGGATTTCACAGGGCATGGGGTGCAGCATGGACAGCATTCACATTTTTTGCTTGCAGGATTTTTCATGGGATCCCCAGTGCTCAGCAAAGCTTTGAGTACTATGGCAAGGCCTACCTAGCATTACCTAATATTTGTTATTTTTCACTATTGACTGATGAGACACAAAATCACTGAGGTTTCTGAGGTTTTGGGTCACCTTAACAATGTCTGCACGTTCTGTAGTCACCACACCGAGGTGCCCTTGATCCTCAGGACAGCTACGCACACACAGAGGCAGTGAAGGTCTTGGCAGCTGTAAGCTCATGAGGGCTATATCCAAGGACCCTTACTGGTAAAAGTGTTTAGAGCTGACTGAGAAGCTAAGTGTATGTCTAGAAAGTTCCGTAAAAAGGACCTCCCACTGTAATGGTGGGAGAAGGAGGTCCCAGCCTCGGGCCTGGGAGGGAGGTGTTCACCCTTTGGGTGCTACCCTGGTTTCCCCACAGCAGCTCAGAACCATTGTTGCCACAAGCTGTGCCTGCCCCAGCGTCCTACGAGCCAGGGGAGGATACAGAAGTCGGCTGTCAGCAGGCCTCCTCTCACTTGCCAGGGGAAAAAAGATTAACAAGCATTTCCTGGCACGGGCAGAGAAGCCCTCAGACGTTCTAGAGACTGAAGTGGCATTGTTTTCCCGGTGGGGCTTGAGTGCTTTGGCATTCGTGGAGGAGCTGGACTCCCAGCTCTTCTGTGATTTCTGTACCTGCTGTCAATGTATTTCTGAGAGGTAAGCAGAATCAAAGACTATTATTCCTTTTCAAGGCTAGAACAAGAAGTATGTACTCCTCATCTCCATGCAGGGAATTCCACATCCCTCAAGCTTCAGCTCCCTGGCAATAACTACCTCTTGGACATCTTCTCAGACTCCCTGCACAGTCTCCCGGAAGCACTGCAACGCCTTCCTGTGTGCTCCTGCAGTGCCCTGCATCCCCTCAGCGACAGTCCTGGGCCACGGTGCCTTAACTGCTGACACTGAAGTCTGTTTCCCCAGTAGACTGTGCTCCTCTCCAGAAGTAATCCCTGAACTCAGAAAATGTTCAGTAAAGGTAGAAGATAAAGTTTTTGTAGATGCTTCCTCTCCCCACCTACCTATACTTTGGTTGGTGATCGTTTAGTCACCAAGTCATATCCCACTCTTGTGACCCCATGGACTGTAGCCTATCAAGCTCCTCTGTCCATGGAATTTTCCAGGCAAGAATACGGGAGTGGGTTGCCATTTCCGTCTCTAGGGGATCTTCAGGAGTCAACCTTGGGCCTCCTGCCCTGCAGGCAGATTCTTCACTGGCTGAGCCACCAGGGGAGCCCCAGTTCTAAAGAATGGCACATCAAAAACTAAAAGAACAGAAAAGAAAGAGCAAGAGGAGGAACGCTAAGCGGCTAACCCAGAGTCACGCAGCATTTCAGCATCAGTGTTCTGACATTTAATGGAGTACTCAACTCTAAACTAGGCTGTCATCATGCTTATTTGATTGTCTACAAAGAGTGGCACATATTTTTAAGCATAATTTTACTGCTAAAGAAATGAACATGCAGCCCGGGCCAGTTAATTCTTAAATATGATTAGACGATGGCTTACGGACTCCATCTATGTTTTAAATCAGGATCATTTTCAGGTCTAATGGAAATTACATGGTGGCTTTAGCTTCATAGGGAAGGAACTCCAAGCTAATCAGTCTTGGGAATGCCACCATCTGAGATGCCAAGGCAAAAACAAAGGAATGCAATCGATTAAGAGTCTCCCTTCGAGAACGTTCCAAGGCTAGGAGGCTGCTGAGATGAGATGGCACTGGAATGCTAGCCACAGGCTTAATTGCTTTGCAAGAGGCCACAGCTGTTGCTGTGGGGAAGAGCAGGGTAAGATCCTGTTTTCTTACTTTCAACTTTCTGCTGCCCTTGTTAGAGATAGTTTCTGAGCTGCCTGGTGCCCACGCCTATCCCAAAGGGTCCGCTCTTTGGTGTCCGGCTTCTTGTCTTTGCTTTTCCTTATATTCCTGGCACTTAACAAAGTGCCTGGAATATGGTCCTTGCTCAAGAAATATCTGTTTGACAATTTAAGGCACTAAAAGTAGAGCATGAGTAAGAAATGATAGTTCTCTGGCTCATAAGAGAGAGGCCTTTACACTTTTCCAACCAAGCTTTCCTTTGGCCCTTTCACTAGAAGATAGAAATGTGAAGAAGAGAGAAATGGTATGAAAAGCATTTTAATTTCGTCCAGCCTAGGAGTGGGTCTACTCACAACTTCCCATGTTCCGTGACCAAATGAGTTATCTGGGCCTGTTTCATTGCTGTTGTCATTTTCTTCTATAATGACAAGCAATTTCTGAGTAATTAGTGACTCCCCACACATTTGCAACCTCTTCTGCCTTTTGAAATGGCTAAAATGACCCAAAGCCTAGCAGAAGACTGGCAGGAATGAGCTTTGCCAGAAGCTGGGCCCCTGGGGTAAGATCTAGAGAGTTACTGGCTTAAGTGGTGTTAGGCAGTGCCCATGATTGGAAAATGAAAGGAAACAGAATCCCCTCTGAGAATAAAGAGTATCCAGGCCTCACCCTAAAATAAATAAGCTAAAGAAGATGGGTGGCAATGGCTTAATCTGCAAACCTGTCTCCTCTTTTATGTCACTTATGTTTCCAAACATTTGTATCTGCCTCCTCTCTGTAGCCTTAGATCCAAACATGTTTTTAAGACTTAAAGCAGTGTAGATTTGTCCACTTATTTATCTTCAGAGACGTGTTTTCTGTATGTATTCCATAAATTTTGGCAATGATAAAGCCTGGGACTTAACGAACCACTATCAGTCTTTCTTATCAGTGTCTACAAATTAGACCCTCTCCTGGCGACCGCTTTCTTTTCAAAATCAAAACCTTGGGGTTGCACATGCTTTTATGTGAACACTTAACTACTGACCACAGCCGAGAGGTTACTTTCTTTCTAGAAATGTGTTTAGGTCCTTTCCATATTCTACAGTTTTCCCTTGGTTTGTGAACTTTGGGTCATTTGAAACTCACATGCTTCAGATTCATTGACTTAACTTGTAGGTCACTCCATAAGGGCCATTTGATGTCCACCAAGCCATATTATGGAGAGTGATTTTAACAAGGGTATGCAGAACAGACTACCAGAAGGTCTGAAAGACAAAGCACATGCAAAACTGAGCCAAGTTTTCCTCCTGTTCTGCCTACTCTCTCCCCCTTCTCGACACTTGCAGCAAGAATCACGAGGCTGTTTATTTTGTCCCATCTACCCCCAAGCTAAAATACGAATCAGGTGTTTTAACCTTGAAACCACCATTCCAAGCCCAGAGTGAAAAGACACAGCTATAGGTGTGTATCTACCAGGTGTTCTGGAACAGGCGCATGCTGGTGTCTAGAGCCAGTGTCTTTCAGAGTGAGGAGAAAAGCAGCCCAGGGAAGTGAAGCTGAAATTGATTGAAGTAAATTGCTCCTAAGCCTTGATTCTCGCCTCCTTTGAAGGCAGTGGTAAATTTGGTTTCCTTCAACCAGGTGGTCCTCAGATGTCCTAAATTAAAACATAGTGAGAGTGGGTTTTTCACAGCTACTCTACCCTGACCAGCCTACCCGGGTCACAGTTGCTGGTTGTGTTTCACCCAGTGGAAACTACAGGAGCAAGCCTGCAATATTGCAGCACAATTTCTTTCTCCTTGTTGGAAATAGGCCAAGATTGTGAATGTTAATCACCCAATTCTTGTAAAAGGTACCTGGGGGCCTTTAATAAGCACAAACAGCCAGAGCCTCAGTTTTGCACTTCATCTGTGAGGCTTTGTCAGAGGGAGGTGAAAGTTCTAAACGAATATTTATCCAATACCCCACGCTAGAAATAGAAAGTCAGAGCCCTGCCGTTGATCTCAGAGACTCGAAACTTGACGAAAGACAGGATTTGAGTAATGATTTTTTGCTTTGGAGGTCAAGCCTAAAAATCAAACATTCCAGAGAGCAAATACCTGTCTTTAAATATCTTCCCTGCCCACCTCCATCCTCTTTGCTCTCATGGTGCTGCTACCCTAGGATTTGGAGTTGCCATCTGAGCTACTGTCTTGGGAATAAAGTCTTTATTTTTCTTCCACTGCCTGCCTACTTTGAACACATTAATGGCAACACAAGCCTTGAACTCACAATTTTTTAAATTATCTTATTGGAGGTAGGAAAGTTACAGGGGTCAAACCTCTACAGATAAACAGAATAATTACAGATGGTAATTTCATTTTGCTTAATTGTGTTTCCCTAAAAAGTAGCTTACAGAGAAGGCAATGGCACCCCACTCCAGTACTCTTGCCTGGAAAATCCCATGGACAGAAGAGCCTGGTAGGCTGCAGTCCATGGGGTCGCTAGGAGTCGGACACAACTGAGCGACTTCACTTTCACTTTTTACTAGCATGCATTGGAGAAGGAAATGGCAACCCACTCCAGTATTCTTGCCTGGAGAATCCCAGGGACAGGGGAGCCTGGTGGGCTGACGTCTATGGGGTCACACAGAGTCGGACACGACTGAAGTGACTTAGCAGCAGCAGCAGCAGCAAAAAGTAGCTTAAGCCTGTGGAACTTAGATTTCATTGTCTATAAATTGTATCTAAGCCATACATCATACAATTATTATAAAGATCAATTTGTCAAAAGACAAAAAGTTAATGATGGACTTTGTAAATTACAAAGTACTGTATGAATGTAAGATATGGATTATTAGTATAGCAATTTATTATTATACAAAGGAGTTCTCAGAGGGTATATTTTTAAGGAATATATTCCTTTTCTCTAAGTTTCTATTGTTATTATGACCAAGAAAAAGTTAGGAACCATTGCAGTTACTGCAGCATTCAGAAGAACCAGGTGAATGTAAAATATTTTTGTATTGTTAGTGAAGTGATGGTGAAAACATTTATGCATTATAATAAAAATATTAAATATTATTTATTTTTAAAAAACAACCCTAAATTCCAAATTTTACATGGCAGCAATCTTTTAACAACAAAGAATAATCAACATAATCAAATATTGCCTTTATAAACCATAGCATTATCCTACTCTATAGAGTTTTAAATAGGAATTCAGAAGATTGATTACTATTAATTTTTTTTTAAAAAAAACACATTACACTTTAAGAATTTTCCTTTTAAATGCACCTTTATTGAGGTATTATTGATGTACAAAAAAGCCTTATATATATGTAATGCATACAACTTGATGAGTTTGGACATATGCATATAGCTTTGGGAAATAAATTGTCACTAGATGAGATTTCAATTTTGTTTTTCAATAAAAAGAGTAACAGTGACTAATGATGATTAGTCATGAGGTTAATCCTGGGCTTTTTTCTTGCTAATATTTATGACACACATACAGATGGTTCATTTCTTCTCTGAAGATAAAGCAGACAAGTCCATATTGATTTTTATCTCCATTGTCAGTAGTTTTGAGGAAATCCCTTAGAAAACAATACCTACTTTCTTCTATAAGTATTTTGCTTCCTACTTAGTAATTTGTTCATTTTGTTATGAACCCCCTAACTTGAAATGTTCCTTCAAGTCACTTTACAGTGAGTTTTCACCCAGCCCACAGAAATGACTTTGCTTTTTGGTCTTGCCTACATTTACCTGTGCCACATCCTGCAGCTGGTGCAGCAATTTCTACCTCTCTGTTGTTTGTTTGTTGTTGTCGTTGCAAATCTAATAAAAGCAAGCATCTATCTAGAAAACATTCCTTATAGATACATAGTAAAATAAATGCAGGAAGAGCTAGAGTAGTATAGAAACTTTAAGCAGCAAGATGAAGCCTGGGAGATATTACTGTTATATTTCCTTTTCATTAATAGAATGAACAAAGGTCTAAATATTTCAGTTGCTTCCTGAATATCATTAGACTTGGTCTGATTTTTCATCAGCATAAGCCTTTAGTTTTAGATTCCTTGTCATTCAAGTCAATGTTCAATGTGTAGGAGTTTGGCCATAAAGAAGGAGCTATATATCCCCTGTATATTTCAAAATAATGTTTTTACCAAAATCAGGAAGTGTATCAGGGGCTCTTTTCCCAAGCACAAAATTCTCAGCAATCATTAACTAAGGGAAATGAGAATTCAGGAATCTTTTCTTCTCTTTATAAAATTATCTGAAATAAAGATACCAACATTTTTTTCATAAATTTCTCACTATATATTTTATTCAGTTAAAAATGCATACATTAGAAGTTTGATGTTGATAGGTTTTGTGAAGGCAGAGCAGAGAGGGAGAGATAGAGAGAAGGGAAAAGGAGAGAAAAGAGAGAGAGGAACAATTTCATGCACAAAATACAGGCAAGATCTCTCTTCTAAGGAGTCAATGAAAAATAAAGGCCTGAAAGATATGAGTTTTGAAGATAGTCACCAAAAGAGCATTAGAGAGAGAGGGGGGAAATGGCCCCTGCAACAGAGAGTTTGCGCTAAGTTGTAGGAACAGAGAGAAGCTGTGCAGAGGAAACAGAACAGGTAAGTGGAGCCTAGAAGACATAGGGTCAGAGAGATGTCAAGGAGCCAGATCACATTACATCCTGAGGTCACAGTAAAGATTTCGGATCTTCTCTGAGTGACATGAGATGCTAGTTAAGCATTTGCCAGGGCATGGGGGTAGACAGACCAACAAGTTTTAAAAGCATCACTTTGGTTATAGAACTGATCATCAAAGGCACCTGTGGAAGCAAGACGAGCTGCTGGAAGACAGCTTCACTAGTCCAGGGGACAGAAGATGATGCCTTGGACCAGATGAGATGCTGTGGAGGTGCTGAGGTGTGATGGATTCCAGGTATATTTGAAGAAAAAACCTCTAGGAAATTGCTTTGAATGTGATGCGATATGATTGAAAGAGAAGAGATACATGACTCCACGGTTTTTCCCTGAGAAACTGGAACATTTGTAGGATGAGGAAGAATGTAGGAGGAGCAAGGTTGGAAGGTAGTTTAAGAGTTCTCTTTTGAGCTGCTCAAGTTCAAAATGTTATGGATACACAAATAAAGTAGTCTAGGGTTCAGGGAAGAGTCTGAGTCAAAGTTACAAGTTTGGAAGTCATCAGAACAGAGAGTACTTGTGAAGCAAAGACCTTAAGATGACATTTTACCCAAGAGTGAGTGTAGTCAGAAAAGAAGTCTAAGGAAGTTCCCTGGCAGTCCAGTGGTTAGGACTCTCTGCTTTCACTGCTGTGGACCAGGGTTCAATCCTTGGTCAGGGAAGTAAAATCCTGCAAGTTGAACAGCAGGGCAAAAAAAAAAAAAAAAAAAAGTTACTAAAAAAGAGAAGAGAAAGAAAAAAAATTAAGGATTGAGCTCTGGAAACAATGACATAAAAAGAGGTAGCAAAAGTCAGGAGAAACAAGCCAAAATACAGAAAAGAAGTAACCAGACAGATCAGAATAACCAGACCAGGAAAACATAGTACTGGAAGCCAAGATAATTTTTTCAAAAGAAATCTCATCAGGTATACTGATAAATGAGAAAGACTGAGAAGAGCCTGCTTACTACGGCAAGGTAAGGTCATAGCTGAACTTGGAAGAAGCTGTTTTGATGAAGTGATGAGGCTGAAAGCCCAACTAGAGTTGGTCGAGAGGATCCCAAGAAGACAATAATTGGAGCAGTGAAGAGGGACAATGCCTTTGAGGTGTTTTCCTATAAAGGAGCAGAGTTGGAAGGCAATGTGAGGCCAAGGCAGGGTTTTGTTTTGTTATTGACAATAGAGTACCCATATGTAGCTGGTTTGTGACGTGAATAGGTTAGTAGAAAGGAAAAAGTTGATGATATAGAAACATACAAAGAATTTCAGGAGAGATGCTGCATTAGTTTTCCAGGGCTGCCATAACAAAAGGATCGAGCCTGGGTGGTTCACAATAGAAATGTATCGCCTCAGTTCTGGAGGCTAGAAGTCTGAAATCAAGGTGTTGGTAGGACTGGTTTCTGCTAAAGACCTCTCTTCTTGGCTTGTAAATGCTGTCTTCTTCAGTTGTCTTCATAATTGGCCTCTGCACCTGTGTCCTAATCGCCTATGAGGACACCTCTCTTATTGGATTAGATTCCATCCATATGATATCACTTAATTATCTCTTTAAAGACCTTATTTCCAAATACAGTCACATTCTGAGGTACTGGGGGCTAAGAGACACAATTCAGCCCATAACAGACGCCCTCAGGTAGGTGAGAGGGGATGGGCTCAAGTGCATATACAAAAGGTTTTAGCACATCCATAATGAGAGTGGAAGGAAGAAAATATGGGAACAGATACACAGAGTTTCCTTGGTTCTTTGTCTTCTTCATGAAATATGAAGCCAGGTAATGGTTAAGAGGGAAGTTGGAGGAGATGTTGGAGGTTTAATAAGAATAGAAGTAAAGCAGCCATCTAGGAGTGTGATGGAGTGACGGGTAAAGGAAAATCGAGTAGACTTACTGGGCAGCACAGGGGCCCACCTGCACTAAGTAGTCCTGGCTTAAATGTGAGCTCCATCCATAAGATGGAGTGCTTTGTCCCCCAGCTGCGTTCAGCTTCTTGGGAATGATAGGGAATAGTCAAAGATTTTTGGTTTAATTAAAATTGTGGTTTTGCTAGATGAGTGTGGTAATGGGAGAGAGGAATGAGAGAGCTGATTATGTACAAGATTGTGATTATGATGATGAACCATGGAATCAAAGGTGGGAGGAAAAAGAAGAGACAAGGAAAGATGACTGATAGTGCAAATGGAGTGGAATCCATAGATCTATAGCTTCCTGTGGAGCTGGGGAACTGTTGGCGATAAGAGAATAGATGGAGTGAATTTAAAAGATAGGAAGTGTTAATCATGGAGAGGAAGGCTTGAAATGAGATTGGGAGTAGCTTCAGTTCTTGGTCGTGACTAAACTAGAATAGAACGCATTCTAAGAATGAGTGGTTTAGTAAAAGTTGTTGTTGTTTAGTTGCTAAGTCCAGCTTGTGACCCCATAGACTGTAAGCTGCCAGGCTCCTCTGTCTATGGGATTTCCCAGGCAAGAATACTGGAGTGAGTTGCCATTTCCTTCACCAGAGGATCTTCCTGACCCAGGGATGGAACCCGCATCTCCTGCTTGGCAGATGGATTCTTTACCACTGAGCCAGAGGGAAGCCCTTAGTAAGAGCAGGAGGAGCCAGAGAACAGACTCTTCAGGGCATTCATTGCCCCCAAGGGATTGAAAACATCATGCATTATTACAGGAATTATTTTATAGAGTTGCGCATCAGCAAGGTGCTGAAATAGTCAAGACATGAAGGGGAGTAACCTAGAGGGCTGTAGCTGCCTACAAGAAAAAGTAGTAGGCAATAGAGCCCAGGAGCATGGCAATAAGGAGGCCAGGGAAGCTGGTAGAGAGCGGGAAGGAGAATGCTCTGGAGGAGACCATGAAAGCCCATGAATGAAGAGTAAGGAAAACACCTCAAGCACCCTGGCTACAGGAAAGAAATAGGCACTGCCTGAGAGAGCTGTAAAGAAGGTACCCTCAGAGAAGAGCCAAGTTTGGGTTAAGATAGGATCAGGAAGGAGTTGAGGATTAGAGGTTTTTGCTGAAGACAGACAGTGAGTTCCCAGGGATTAGAGGCTTCAGGGGTTAGAGAGTTGTGCCAGTGGGTTGGTTTAGGAGAAGAGAGTCCAGTGACAAGGAAATGACCTGAAAATATTGGCCATCCCATCTGACTGGGATACAGGGGTCTAGGGGGAAGGAAGAGATAAATCCCGACAGTCTTTATTACTACCAAGATGGGGATGCTGTGTTTGGGATGGAAGGTGGATCCAGCTGTTCAGGGCCTACAGGTGAGTAGGGAAAGGGAGTGTTTATCAGAATCCTCAGGAAATCAGATAAACACACTAACAGTGAGCATAGATAAAAGCTACAACTAAGTATGTGAATAGGTGAGACCATGTGGTGATGAGAATAATTTTTAATGCGCCTTATTTGATCAGTCATATTTCATGGCCATTCTTTGTCTGATTTTCATGTACATATTATGATAACCTACCAGGAAACTATATCCAGAACAGGCGTCCAGGCATTTAGGATGATGCAGGGGAAATAACGTTGCATTTATAGTGAAAAGTACCCATGCTCAAGGTCAGGTTTTGCACCTTTCCACCTATGAGGCATAAGTCATGTGAAAGTGTGAAAGTGAAAGTCTCTCAGTCATGTCCAACTCTTTGTGACCCCCATGGATTGTACAGTCCATGGAATTCTCCAGGCAAGAATCCTGGAGTGGTTAGCCGTCCATTCCCCTCTCCAGAGGATCTTCCCAACCCAGGGATCAAACCCAGGTCTCCCACATTGCAGACAGGTTCTTTACCAGCTGAGCCACCAGGGAAGCCCAGCATACTCTTCTAGAAAATGGAGTTAATAGTATCATCATAACAGGATCGTTGTGAGGGTTAAATAACATAATGGATTCAAAATGCTCAGTGTTAAGTAGTATTACTAAAATGATGTTTTGAAACAACATCACCGATGGATGAACTCTCAACTTAGGAATGAGTTATACTAGATGAGAGGTTAAATCTCACTTTGCCCAGCCCAGAAACTCGTGGCTAAGCTGTCACTCTTAAGTCTTGAAGCTGGGAGACCTCCAAGTCTAGCTGGATCCGCTTCTATCCAAGAGAGGGCAGCCGTGAGGTACACATGTCATGTACCTCAGGATTTATGAAGGGAACGTAAGCTCCTCTTCTGCAGCATCCAAGAGAGGTCCCCTCTAAGAACTGACTTTTCTTTAGACTTCTTTTTATGTGCAAGGATGAACATTTGAATTGTTTTTTTTTTTTTTTAAGAGAGCATCAGTCAGTTGCTTCCCTGCAGCTGAATTCCTTGAGTGGGACCCCCCTAGCAAGCTGTTGCACATGTGCGTGCATATGTGTGTTATGTGTGTCCGTGTGAAACACACAATTTCTGCTCAAGCAGCTCTAACAGTCCTTGAAGCTCATAAATGAGAGTTTCCCTCTAGGAAGCATTTCTCTGGGAAACGGGCATGAGGAAAGCTGATAATTTAATCTTTGCCTCAACTTAAATCATCAGCAAAGCACAGAATGTCACTTCTGTATAGAACTGGTTTCGATTTGATCGCTGTCCACCTTTTTTGACATTCTGCTTGATGTTCTCCTACACCTGAGAACTGGGGCTTCCAAGCACCAGGGGAGAGGGGGAATCTTTGATTTTCCTCCAACATTATGTTCTAGACCAGGCCTCTCTTAGTGTAGCTACATCCTGCAAACCTCCCCAGCATCTAACACTTCTCCCCTCAAAAGGAAAAAAATGCAGAGGTTTAGATGCCTATTTTGTGTTCTTGTATATCCTACTAAAATTAGTTCATTGAAAACAGAAGAGACTCATTAGTGTTTTTGAAACCCCCACATGAAATGCTTGATAAGTATTTCCACAAAATGACCCACTGTAAAAGGTTGGTCCATCAGTGGAGAATCCTTTCTGATCTTATCTCTCTAAAGAAAGCAGTGGGAATCTATAGAGCCAAAAATGAACCAAGCCAAGTTGTTCATTCCTTACACACTTCTGACTCCTATAGATTCCATAATAGAATCTGCTTTCCACCAACTTTAGCTATTAAGCATTTCTAGTGGGGGATTCAAATCTATGGGTTTTCCAGTAGTCATGTATGGACGAGAGAATTGGACCATAAAGAAAGTTGAGTTCCCGAGAACTGATGCTTTTGAACTGTGGTGCTGCAGAAGACTCTTGAGAGTCCCTTGGACTGCAAGGAGATCAAACCAGTCAATCCTAAAGGAAATCAGTCCTGAATATTCTTTGGAAGCACTGGTGCTGAAGCTGAAGCTCCAATACTTTGACCACCTGATGCAAAGAACTGACTCATTGAAAAGACCCTGATGCTGGGAAAGATTGAAGGCAGCAAACGGGGATAACAGAGGATGAGATGGCTGAATGGCATCACCAACTCAATGGACATGAGTTTGAGCAAACTCTGGGATACAGAGAAGGACAGGGAAGCCTGGTGTGCTGCAGTCCATGGGGTCGCAGAGTAGGATGTGACTGAGCAACTGAACTGAACTGAACTGAGTGGGGGCTTCAAAAACACTAATGAGTCTCTTTTTCTTTCAGTGGTTTATATTTCTGCGGAGCACAAATAAGAATCTAAATCACTGCATTTTTTTTCTTGTCTTTTAGTGGGGAGACCAATGTCGAATGCTAAAGGATATAGCTTTGAGTGGATAAACTGAGTCACGGACAGTTCAGGAAACTGCAGGTATGGATTCAAACAGATATTTGAATGGTGTTTGTTAATTTCCCAAGTTTAATAACACACACACACACAATGCAATGAATGCACATGCTTTTTGTGTCCCCATATCCTAGGAAACAGACTCCTGTGATGTGATCAGTCATCTGCAGTTGCTTTGTGGATACAAACTACCAAACTCCTCAAGAACTCACTGACCATATCTAAAAGTGTTGGGATTAGGAGCCTTGACTGTTTAGCCTGGAAAGACAGCTCATCTCTGCCCCACAGTCACCCTGCCCCATGCTGTGTCCCTGGAAGGTGCTATGAATTTCATGCAAATATCCGTGTCAGCAGCTTTTTGTGGGCCCTGCTGTCTGTCTGAACAAGGCACAGAAACTCTGCCCTCTTCTTCCCAACGGTCCAACCCTATCCCTCATCACATATGGTATGGGGCTGCCCCCTGGAGGTTTAAGAAAGGCTGTTCCCTTAAAGGCAAGTCAGAAGATCTACCTAGAGGCATTTCACATATTGAGTCTGGAAGAGATAACCGACCCCTCGAATAGGTTAGAGCGGCTTCAACATTAGGAATCAATTGGCACAGATGCAGTCATTTTCAGAAATCCTTCCCAGCAATGCAGGTCAGTGAGATTCATAGAAAATTTCTCATCAGGAAACTTACTGCACCTTCTGAAACTGGGAAAACAGTCCATTAAGTTTATTAGTATCCAGATTGTTCAGGAAGATCACTTATGTTTTGATGGCACGTATTAAAAATCTACTGCAGATAAGACAAGAAGCTTAGCATTGTCCATAGACCACTGTAACTGACCTGTTAATCCCAATGTACCTAAATTGAGGAAATTATCCAGAGTAACTGCTCAACTTTCTGGTGCTATGACGATGGTTATGTTTAAAGCAGTAATCCTCTGAACTCTTTATAGCAAGCAATGCAGGTAAATAGGCTATGCTTTTTGTGTCTCTGCACAATCAGTTTCAATTCATTAGAACTGATTCCCCCAGCTACACAGAGTAGGGCCAAGTGGCTCATGATCCTGGCTGGGCACCTGTTGAATATGTAGGAAAAAGTGTGTGAGGCTGAGAGAATATGTAGTGACAAGCATGGACCAGCCTGAGTTAGCTCACTTCATGTGAAAACTTACCCAATTTAGGGTGGGGAGCATGTGGAAATTCTCCTTATTACAGCTTCCTGCTATTGGTAGAGATAGTTAGGAGTCAATTAAATGTGACACAAAGAGATGATCACATTATGTTATTAATTGGGAGAAAAGAAGATCACAGAGCCATCTGATAATATTTGAGAAAACAAAATTATGTGTCTAAGCCTAGAAAAGCAGCTTTGTCAGGATATTAACAATTGTCTCTGGATGGTAGTATAGCAATTTATTTTTATGTTTTGTGAGAAAATCAAGTAAAGAAAAGGAAAAGAAGGTACAACACTATAGGAATCCTAAGAGACAGAATCCAGTTCTTCTTAATTGGTGAGTTTGAAATCAAAACAAGCATTAAAGCAAGGAGAAAAAGAGAGGTGCTGGCCTGTAACTGGTGCATGTAAGATTTTTGCTCCCCTACAGGGAAAGAAAATGATTAAAGATTTGTTATCATTTCTTTTCCAAGCAACAAGTATACTCTTCAAAGCAGTTTTGAAATAGCTAAAATGTTTTTTAAGATGTAAGTTGCTGGACTCTTGCTTCACATTGACTAAGCTGAAAATTGTCCAAACTCCTTTGAGTAAGGGATTTAAGGAGGAGGACCATGCTACTTTCAGAGGGAGATTTCCCTTCTCAGTGGAGCTAAGCAGTATTTCTAAAATATCTGGCTGATCTTAAAAGTTATTCGTGACAGGTGATAATTGATTACATATTGAGTTTTGCCAGAACTCTAATGTCATTGGCATATAGAGACACAGCATTACCACAGTGTGTATGTGCAGAGAACTGGAACACAAATAGAGGGCTTCATCAATTAAATTTAATGTTTCGTAGCTCTTCTTTAACTAAACAGAGTAGGTGTGGAAATTATTTTAAGTTGAAATTTATTTCTGTGCAAAATAAAAAGGAGGCTGCGTGTAGGACAAGAAAGCAGAATTTAAGATCATGTGTCGCAGCATAGCTCTCATTGAACATTTTAAAAAGGAAAAAATATTTTCATATCATAAGGACAAACTCAGATATAGAAATTTCAAATATTTTCAGGAATGACCTATAGGCAGAGTAATGATAATGACAACAGTTAAACACACATGCCGTTTTCTTGGGCTCCAAACTCAATGAGGATGGTGACTGTAGCCACCAAATTAAAAGACAATTGCTCCTTCGAAGAATATCTATGGCAAATCTATTAAAAAACAGAGGCATCACTTTGCTGACAAAGGCTTGTATAGTCAAAGCTATGATTTTTCCAGTAGTCATGTATGGACATGAGAGTTGGACTATAAAGAAAGCTGAGCGCCGAAGAACTAATGCTTTTGAACTGTGGCATTGGCGAAGACTCTTGAAAGTCCCTTGGACTGCAAGGAGATTCAACCAATCCATCCTAAAGGAAATCAGTCCTGAATATTCATTGGAAGGACTGATATTGAAGCTGAATGAAGCTCCAATACTTTGGCCACCTGATGTGACAAACTGACTCATTGGAAAAGACCCTGATGCTGGGAAAGATTGAGGGCAAGAGGAGAAGGGGACGACAGAGGATGAGATGGTTGGATGGCATCACTGACTCAATGGACATGAGTTTGAGCAAACTCATGGAGATAGTGAGGGACAGGGAAGCCTGGTGTGCTGTAGTTCACGGGATTACAAAGAATCAGACACAACCTAGTGACTGAACAACCACTGAATGGGAAAGTTGTCAGCGAGTAGCTTCTAATTGGGTAAACTGATCTGTGCATCTCAGCTGAGACTTTAATAGTCATTTCTACTTTATTGAAAGGTCCTATTTCTTTGATCACTGCCAATATGCCTGAAGAGAGAAGAAATTGAAGGTAGATGAGGAAACTCAATGACAAAGAATGAAATTGCACTCTCACATTTAAGACATTTGTGAATTGTTTAAAGTTTCTAAAATTGTATTCTACCCTCTAGATCAAAAAGTGACAGACCAACTGACCATGGGTCAACTTAGAATCAAACTAGCTTTATTTGGCTTACACAGTACATTTTGTTTTATTTTGCATTTTTTTTTGATGTGGTTATGATTGTTTGTTTTTTAAGACATTTTAAATGTCTTTACAAGGATCATACTTTATATTAATTTATCCACAGCCTAGCTATTTTTCATATGCAGGCAACTTAACACATTTATAGCAACTGGTTCATATATACATTTTAGATTTATTTTGTTTTACTTTGTTTTTACTTTGATCTCTATTCCAGAGCAGTTTTCTTTTTATATTTTTTAATTATTTATTTTAATGGAGGATCATTACTTTACAATATTGTGATGGTTTTTGCCATACACGAGCATGAATCGGCCATAGGCTTACATGTGTCCCCCTCCCACCTGAA
>SJYX01006694.1:157661-176402 GCA_006410675.1 Oreotragus oreotragus | reverse complement strand
TGGACTATAAAGAAAGCTGAGCGCCGAAGAACTAATGCTTTTGAACTGTGGCATTGGCGAAGACTCTTGAAAGTCCCTTGGACTGCAAGGAGATTCAACCAATCCATCCTAAAGGAAATCAGTCCTGAATATTCATTGGAAGGACTGATATTGAAGCTGAATGAAGCTCCAATACTTTGGCCACCTGATGTGACAAACTGACTCATTGGAAAAGACCCTGATGCTGGGAAAGATTGAGGGCAAGAGGAGAAGGGGACGACAGAGGATGAGATGGTTGGATGGCATCACTGACTCAATGGACATGAGTTTGAGCAAACTCATGGAGATAGTGAGGGACAGGGAAGCCTGGTGTGCTGTAGTTCACGGGATTACAAAGAATCAGACACAACCTAGTGACTGAACAACCACTGAATGGGAAAGTTGTCAGCGAGTAGCTTCTAATTGGGTAAACTGATCTGTGCATCTCAGCTGAGACTTTAATAGTCATTTCTACTTTATTGAAAGGTCCTATTTCTTTGATCACTGCCAATATGCCTGAAGAGAGAAGAAATTGAAGGTAGATGAGGAAACTCAATGACAAAGAATGAAATTGCACTCTCACATTTAAGACATTTGTGAATTGTTTAAAGTTTCTAAAATTGTATTCTACCCTCTAGATCAAAAAGTGACAGACCAACTGACCATGGGTCAACTTAGAATCAAACTAGCTTTATTTGGCTTACACAGTACATTTTGTTTTATTTTGCATTTTTTTTTGATGTGGTTATGATTGTTTGTTTTTTAAGACATTTTAAATGTCTTTACAAGGATCATACTTTATATTAATTTATCCACAGCCTAGCTATTTTTCATATGCAGGCAACTTAACACATTTATAGCAACTGGTTCATATATACATTTTAGATTTATTTTGTTTTACTTTGTTTTTACTTTGATCTCTATTCCAGAGCAGTTTTCTTTTTATATTTTTTAATTATTTATTTTAATGGAGGATCATTACTTTACAATATTGTGATGGTTTTTGCCATACACGAGCATGAATCGGCCATAGGCTTACATGTGTCCCCCTCCCACCTGAACCCCCCTCCCACCTCCTCTCCACTCCATCCCTCCAGGTTGCCCCAGATCACTGGCTTTGGGTGCCTTGCTTCATGCACCGAACTTGTACTGGCCATCTATTTTACATATGGTAATATACATGTTTCAATGCTATTCTCTTAAATCCTTTCATCCTTGCCTTCTCCCACTGAGTCCAAGAGTCTGTTCTTTATATCTGTGTCTCCTTTGCTTCCCTGAATATAGAATTGTCTGTACCATCTTTCAATTCCATATATATGCTTTAATATACAGAATTCGTCTTTCTTTTTCTGACTGACTTCACTCTGTATAATAGGCTCCGGGTTTATCCACTTCATTAGCATTGACTCAAATGTGTTCCTTTTCATAGCTGAGTAATATTTCATTGTGTATATGTACCCCAACTTCCTTATCCATTCATCTGCCAGTGGACATCTAGATTGCTTCGATGTCCTAGCTATTACAACTAGTGCTGCAGTGAACACTGGGGTACATGTGTCTCTTTCAGTTCTGGTTTTCTCTGGGTGTATGACCAAAAATGGGATTGCTGGGACATATGGCAGCTCAATTCCCAGTTTTTTATTAAAATGGCAGTCTCCAATCATTAGAAGTTATGAAATCTATTCAGTGGGTCTGGGATCAGCACTGTTTTCTATAGATGAGATTAGATAGAAATTAATAGTGCATCACAAGTATAAAGATAAACCTATTTTATAAAGCCTTTGCCTGTGTGCATACCTGTTTGTGCACATGTATATGAGCATGCATGCATGCATGTGCATAGACTATATGTACAAATTTGAAATGTATTTATTGTGGTGGTAGTCCAAAATGTCTGGAAAACACTGCTTTAGATCCTATCTCAGAAGGATTAAGATCTTTCTTAAGATCATACTCAAATAACACATTCCACAAACATGTAATTTATTTCACATACTATATCCATTCCACAAATGCAGATTATATTCATTTGACAAATATTTATTTTCTACTATTGTATGTATCAAGAATTTTTCAAATTCCTCTGCCTTCAAGGAGCTTACATGCATTAGGCTGAGGGTACATTTCTAAAATTGATTACCTAAGGAATTTTTGGAAAACTGTTTTTCCAAATTTGGAAAACTCAGCAGCAGCCACAGGACTGGAAAAGGTCAGTTTTCACTCCAGTCCCAAAGAAAGGCAATGCCAAAGAATGTTCAAANCTTACATGCATTAGGCTGAGGGTACATTTCTAAAATTGATTACCTAAGGAATTTTTGGAAAACTGTTTTTCCAAATTTGGAAAACTCAGCAGCAGCCACAGGACTGGAAAAGGTCAGTTTTCACTCCAGTCCCAAAGAAAGGCAATGCCAAAGAATGTTCAAACTACTGCACAATTGCACTCACACCACACACTAGCAAAGTAATTCTAAGCTCAAAATTCTTCAAGGCAGACTTCAATAGTATATGAACTGTGAACTTCCAGATGTTCCGGATGAATTTAGAAAAGGCCAAGGAACCAGAGATCAAATTGTCAACATCCGTTGGATCATCAAAAAAGTAAGAGAGTTCCAGAAAAACACCTACTTCTGCTTAATTGGCTATGCCAAAGCCTTTGACTGTGTGGGTCACAACAAACTGGAAAATTCTTAAAGAGATGGGAATACTAGATCACCTGAGCTGCCTCCTGAGAAATCTGTGTTCAGGTCAAGAAGCAACAGTTAGAATTGGACATGGAATAACACACTGGTTCCAAATCAGAACCTTGATTTGGAACCAAGGCTGTATATTGTCACCCTGCTTATTTAACTTATATGCAGAGTACAACAGGCAAAATGCTGTTGTACTCTGGATGAGGCACAAGCTGAAATCAAGATTGCTGGAAGAAATATCAGTAACCTCAGATATGCAGATGACACCACCCTTTCGGCAGAAAGGGAAGAACTAAAGAGCCTCTTAATGAAAGTGAAAGAGGAGAGTGAAAAAATTGGCTTAAAACTCAACCTTCAAAAATGAATATCGTGGCATCTGGTCCCATTACTTCATGGCACATAGATGGGGAAACAATGGAAACAGTAAGCGACTTTATTTTGCAAACTCATTGCAGATGGTGACTACAGCCATGAAATCAAAGGACACTTGCTCCTTGAAAGAAAAGCTATGACCAACCTAGATAGCATATATTAAAAAGCAGAGACATTACTTTGCCAACAAAGGTCCATCCAGTCAAAGCTATAGTTTTTCCAGTAGTCATGTATGGATGTAAGAGTTAGACTATAAAGAAAGTTGAGCACTGAAGAATTGATGCTTTTGAACTATGGTGTTGGAGAAGACTCTTGAGAGTCCCTTGGACTGCAAGGAGATCCAAACAGTCAATCCTAAAGGAAATCTGTCCTGAATATTCATTGAAAGGACTGATGCTAAAGCTGAAACTCCCATACTCTGGCCACCTGATGTGAAGAACTGACTCATTGGAAAAGACTCTGATTCTGGGAAAGATTGAAAGTGGGAGAAGGGGACGACAGAGCATGAGATGGTTGGATGGTATCACCAACTCGGTGGGCATGAGTTTGAGTAAGCTCTGGAAGTTGGTGATGGACAGGGAAGCCTGGCATGTTGCAGACCATGGGGTCACAGAGAGCCAGACACGACTGAGTGACTGAAATGAACTGAAGGAATCTTTTTAGGTTTTTTCCCCAGTTGAATCTCAACCCTCTTCCTGTTCACCTTGCCATCAATTCTTTCTTGATCATCCTGGCTAAAAGTGAAGGATTAAATCTGCTGCTGCCTGCCTAGACCACCCTTTTGACACTTATTGTATAGGATTTTGTGGCATTTTTTTCTATTGTTTTAATAAGTGGCATTTTAATGTTGTAGATGAAAACACACACACAAAAAGTATTACAGTGTTTTCCTTCCCTTCCCTTCCCAGGAGTATCCTTAGTTGCATTGCTTGACTGTTGAGACTTTACTGTGCTGAGCACAGTCATAGCAGAACTTAAAAAGCAGAGAGATGCTGTAGGTCATGCTACATAGGAAAAAGAGTTGTTATACCCTGAGAACACAAGGAAAGATACTGAAAATTGGAAAAAGAAGGTGAGAAAGAGGGGCTGGTATTTAAATAGAAAAGCCAACTAGTCTAGAGTCTGATAGAGATAAGTAAAGAAGATTTTAGGAAATTTTCTGAATTTAAAATAATCTCTCCATTGCAACCTGTTCATGATATCTTCAGTAAAAGCCTCCTGCTATATTTCAATGTTTTATGGGGTCTCTTTTGTGGCATCTAGGCATATTACACTGTATCTCTGGGTACCCAAGTTTACTTGGATTACAACTATATTTTTTCTTTTTTAAAATTTTTAATTGAAGAATAATTGCTTTACTATATTGTGTTGGTTTCTGTCATACATCAACACGAATCAGCCATGGGTATACACATGTCCCCTGCCTTTTAAACCTCCTTCCCACCTCCCTTCCCATCCCAGATAGCCAGTGGAAATTCGCTATATGACTCAGCAATTGCAACTGTATTATTTAATACTTCCTAGACTGTGCTTAGCCTCTCCAATCAGATCGTGACATTTGAAGACGTTTTAGACTCTTTTGCTAACCCCATCACACAAAACTTGCAGAATTTATGCTGAAGGGATGACTTTTATTTTTCCTCTGCAGTGAAGACTCAGTGCATTTGAAGGTAATTCTCCACCTACACAAAGTTCAGTATTTGAATGGACGCTTTGTCACCTTTAATATTATCAGAAGAAAGACATCACACCTAAGTACTTGTTGCATATCTTGTCTTTAAGGATTTCAGAAAGAATCTATAAAGGTTATCAGTAAGACATTAGAGAAACTACTCAGAGCAGTGAGCCACTACCCTATCCTGTCTTGCTATATGTCAAAGAATATATCTGGATTTGTATCAGTGAATCTAAAATCCTGTTATTATTCTGTGCGATTTTCTGACCAAATGCAGACTTGAAGCTCTCTATCTTACATGACATCAGATAGAATCACTCTGGTCATAGGGCCATTCCACTGCTCCCTGAATTAAAGAGTGGCATGTCACATGATCATTCTCACTCTGCAGTCTCACAGACACACAATTGTGTATACACAACAGCATCAAATGTGTCAGTTAATCACCATATGTAACCTATCAATTCAGGAACAATAATCTATCCAGTATGTGCAGTACTGTGTGAAACAATCTCAGAGAGATGCTCTAATCTCCACATTGAAGGAAACCGTTTTCCTGTACACAGAGCCAAACGTTCGGTATTTCTGTGTCTTAAATGCATCTTCTATTGATGCCCTTTATTAATCTGAGCATTGACTAGAGACACTATAATTATTTATTGTTTAAATAATATTTCTTGCTTTGAGAATATATTTTATATGAGCTGACACCTCTGGACCATTAATTTCCATTTCTATAAGTTGTTTATATTATGCAGGACTAGTCCGTCACCAAGATAATAAGGAGGTTTGCTTTGATGTACCAAATCTGCACATCTGCTTCAGTTCCTCTGCCAGATGTTCATATTTATTTATATTCTTTGCTGAAGTTTTTCAGATATTTCTGCTCTGGGGAAAGACATATTAGTACAATAAACTGTATTACACAAGATGTCAAAATAGTGTGCTCACCAGAATTGAACATAACAAAAAAAGTGATATGTTCTATTAATATAATTTCTTAAATACATACTTATAATGAGTTCTTAAATCCTTTCTTATTTCATATTCTTAGTATGTCTTGAAGAATCCATTGGCACAATGCAAAGTAGCCTTTTTAAAATTGTTTCACTCCTGCAAATTGTCAAATATAATCAACTCAATTGTATCTGTGATCATTTAGTGCCTATAACTGCAGTCCTTCCTCTGTACCCAGAGAGATTGGTTCCAAGACATCCCCCACACACACAGATACCAAAACTCTCAGATGCTCAAGTCCATTGTATAAAATGTCATGTTTGCATATGACCTACCCACATCCTCCTGTACACTTTAAATCCTCCCTCGATTACTTATAATACCTTATACAATGTAAGTGTTCGGAAAATAGAAGCTGGTGTGCAGTAAAGCCAAGTTTTTTGGTTTTGTCTTTTTAGCTTTCTGGATTTTTTTCCAAATATTTTTGATCCAAAATTGGTTGCATCAGTATATGATATCTTAAGATACAGAGAACAGACTGTATATCTCAATTACCTCTAAAATTATTTCCATTGCATAATTGTTTATATGTGTTGAGCTCTTACTACGGGTTGAGCTCTTACTATGGATGGGCATATGCTGAATACTTTACAGACCTTCCATTGAATCCTCACAACAGCCCCTGGAGTCAATTGTCACCGTAATGACCATCTTACAGATGAGGAAAAGGCTCTATATACTTGGTAAATGACAGAACAAGTGATCAGGTTGGAACTGTTTAACTCTCTCCTAACTTCTGTGCTTCTCACATTAATGTCAAATGGAATGATTTCATCTGTAAATCAGTTATATGGTAATAGGAGCGTCCCTGGTGGCTCAGTGGTAAAGGATCCACCTGCCAATACAGGAGACATGGGCTCAATCCTGGCTCGGGGAGATACCCTGGGGAAGAAAATGGCAACCCACCCCAATATTCTTGCCTGGGAAATCCCATGGACCGAGGAGCCTGGTGGGCTATAGTCCATGGGGTTACAAGAGAGTCAAGCACAACTTAGCCACTAAACAACAAATATGACAATAGACATGAGTAATCAGAAAATAAATACTTCACCAAATGTTTGTGTAGGAACTTGCATTAATCTGTAGAATTTCAAGTAGAAAGAGGTCAGTCAAAGGAGCCCTGGATAGGAGCTGAGAATGGTTCCCCCAGGGCCCAGTTTCTTGGAGGACACAGTGGTGTATCTTCCTGGGGAACATTCTTTTTCCCTCAATGATAGGTAGTTTAAAAGAATAATTTTTGTTAAAACAAA
This sequence comes from Oreotragus oreotragus, assembly GCA_006410675.1. Taxonomy (NCBI): domain Eukaryota; kingdom Metazoa; phylum Chordata; class Mammalia; order Artiodactyla; family Bovidae; genus Oreotragus; species Oreotragus oreotragus. The sequence goes on along the minus strand of SJYX01006694.1, from coordinate 169,380 downwards.
CATGAGTATACTATTGAGTGAATCGAAGTTTCCTTGAAGTTTTAAAATAAAAGTGAGATTTTCCCTTCTGGGGAGAATTGTCCGAAGTCTCCTGTGAGTCAGGCCTGTCCTCTCTTCTGCATTCAGGGTATATAAACCCACAGCAGCAGGAGCAGCAGAGCCCTGGCAAAATCCGGGACAGGTTCTAGGAGTCATTCTGTTCTGGCAACAGTTTGGAAGATAAACAAGAAAGAAGCAAGACCAGAAACGGGGGAAATTTAGAAAGCCTGATAGTAAGGACAAATCTTCCCTGTGGCTCAGACAGTAAAGAATCTGCCTATAATGCAGGAGAGCGGGTTCGATCCCTGGCTGGGGAGGATTCCTTGGAGAAGAGAATGGCAACCCACTCCAGTGTTCTTGCCTGGAGAATTCCATGAACAGAGGAGCCTGGCGGGCTACAGTCCATAGGGTCACAAAGAGTCAGACATGACTGAGCGACTGTTTTGATAAGTATAAAACACAGGTAAAGGAGAAGGAGCAAGACACTAAGGTGTTTTACACACACACACACACACACACACACACACACACACACGGCCTGCAAAATGAAGATGTAAATGATTTAAAAGGCATGTGTCCAAATATCTCCCTCCAACTCCCCTCCCCAGATGCTCTGTCCTCACGTTAGTAGTTGGCCACATCTGCGTCTGCTCAGCCTGGTTTGCTCATTCAATCTGCCTCACCCAGCAGAGCCCCTCCCGCAGTGACCCTGACTAAACCTTTTCACACTCTGGGCAGTTCGCTGTGGTTATTTGGTCACAGCCAATTATGTTTCTGGGCAAGTCCTGAAGAAGTCTGAGGTGTCTGCATAATGGTGCTCTCTATAGTCCGATAGGGACGCATGTTTGGAGAAAGAGGGTTTCATGGTGGGAAGGAATGTTTTATTTTTTTTCTCCTTTTCAGCTGACGAGTGTTGTTTCAGGATGTAGCGACTTCCATTGGTGAGAGAGATTTATTACTTACTTCCTGGAGAGAGCAATTTTCTCTCAAGTGTGAACATTTCAACGAGGGCATCCAAAAAAGTCACTAATTTTTGTGCTTTTGCAACTTAGAGGGAAAGAGAAATTTAAATCTGCCCAACTTCCTCCCTCCCCTCAGGAATGAGCAGTGGCGTGCTCTCCAAAACCACAAGGCCAAGAGGGCCCCGTGCTCCTCCTTTGCAGGGTGAGCACAGACTCGCCAGCTGCAGCAAACAACCTCTGTCTCCACACACTCACACACATTCTCCAGTGGTCTTGGAAACCCATCGCAGCAAGGGCACCCCAACACAGCTGCTTATGTGGCCCATCCTCACCCACATTCCAGTGATAGCTCCAAAGCTGTGCTTTTATTTTGTAACAGTGTTACGAAGAGTGGCCAGGAGATTTCAGTACCTTTGCTAAGCCTTCTTTTCTTATTCTAGCTTTCCTCCCTGGACAGCTTCCTCCATCCCCATTGCTTTCCTTATCACTTACAGGCAAATGTCACTCCAATCCATACTCTGCACCCCTGTCTCTCTGTTAAGTGCCAACACAAACAACAACCACCTAACTCCCTAATCTCCCCTCAGGTGTCAGACCCTACAAACCAAAGTCTGAGCTCGACACCTCCTCTCTCAACCCAGTTCATTCTGGTGTGCTCCATATTTCAGCAGCCAGCACCACTTTCCCCTCAACTCTCAAACCAGAAACTCTGAGCATCCTATATCTCTCCCTGTTGCAACGCCCAACTTAATCAGTCATCAGTTCCAGATGGTTCTTACTCATAAGGACCTCTAGAAGCTGCTTGGCTTAATTCTCTCCATTCCCAGCTCCACAACCACCCAAGTGGTAGACAAAGCCTCCAGTCTTTGTCCCTATCTAATTCTCCCTTCTGTCTCCACACTGCTGCCAAAGAGACTATTCTAAAAAGCATGTCTAGTCATACTAATCCCTTTTTTAAAACTCCCTGATGGGTACCCATTAACCTAAGAGGAAAGTTCAAATACATTAACATATTCTACAAGATACTTCATGAGCTGTCCCTGTTTACCTCTCATCTTTCGTATCTGTAACTCCCAAATCCAGACATATGAAGGCATTTGCAGTTTCCTAGATTTCTGTCTCTTGTTCTTAAGCCTTTGCACATGCTGTTATCTTTGCCTGAAACAGCTTCTGTTGTCTCCCTAATGGTAAACTCAAGCATACATACTTGAGAATACATACTCAGGGCCTGGGACTAGGGTGAGTAGATGTGCATCAACCCAAGGGTGGGCACCTGCTTTAATTTTACATCACAAGGGCCTTTCTTGCCTCACCCTAATTCCAGCCCTGCAGTCACTTAATATCACTTCATTTCTCATCCCTATTTTCTTCTTTCCTCAAAATGGACTAGGTGCCTCTCCTATTACCTCCATTTGTATCCATGTTTCTCCCCACTATAGCATTTATTCCGTTGTAATTGCTTTTTGCTTGTTTTCCTTCCCCATTAGCTATAATTGCTTTGAGGGCAGGAACCTTGTGTAACTTTGTCATAATGCTTGAAAATAATAGGCAATTAATGTGCTTTGCAGGAGAAGGCAATGGCACCCCACTCTAGTTCTCTTGCCTGGAAAATCCCATGGACAGAGGAGACTGGAAGGCTGCAGTCCATGGGGTCGCTAGGAGTCGGACACGACTGAGCGACTTCACTTTAACTTTTCACTTTCANTGGCACCCCACTCTAGTTCTCTTGCCTGGAAAATCCCATGGACAGAGGAGACTGGAAGGCTGCAGTCCATGGGGTCGCTAGGAGTCGGACACGACTGAGCGACTTCACTTTAACTTTTCACTTTCATACATTGGAGAAGGAAATGGCAACCCACTCCGGTGTTCTTGCCCGGAGAATCCCAGGAACGGGGGAGCCTGATGGGCTGCCGTCTCTGGGGTCGCACAGAGTTGGACACGACTGAAGCGATTTAACAGCAGCAGCAGCAATGTGCTTTGCATAAATGAATATACTTGCATGCCCATATGACTCTGATATGACAGCATACTCAAAACTTGACTTGAAAGGGACTTAGTAAATCATCAGGTCAACCCCTCATTTTACAAATGAAGAAACTCAGGGCAAGACTGTTTCTCAGAATGACATAAGCTGGAAAAGTATTCTAGTATTTTATTATTTTTTTCATTTTTATTTTTACTTTATTTTACTTTACAGTACTGTATTGGTTTTGGCATATATTGACATGAATCCATTGTAGGTCAACCCCTCATTTTACAAATGAAGAAACTCAGGGCAAGACTGTTTCTCAGAATGACATAAGCTGGAAAAGTATTCTAGTATTTTATTATTTTTTTCATTTTTATTTTTACTTTATTTTACTTTACAGTACTGTATTGGTTTTGGCATATATTGACATGAATCCATTGGGAGTTCTAGTATTTTATTTTTAGTAGATATGAGTTGCCAGTGCAGAGTAGCATAAGCAATTCACCAATGATACTTAATATTCGAGCCAAATAATGTAATATGGTGATCAAAATGATTTTATAACCTCTTACAAAATAAATCAAGTTTGCATGAGATATTTTTCTTAAGTCAGTATGTTAGCCTCCCTCCTCCAAGCCACCCATGTTTCACAGCTGAACAACTGGGAAAATGTCAGAAAGAATATGGGTATATAGTAATGCAACTAGGCTTCCCAGGTGGCTCTAGTGATTAAGAATCTGACTGCCAGTGCAGGAGACATAAGAGATGCAGTTTCGATCCCTAGATTGGGAAGACCCCCTGGAGGAGGGCACAGCAACCCACTCCAGTATTCTTGCCTGGAGAATCCCATGGACAGANAGCTGAACAACTGGGAAAATGTCAGAAAGAATATGGGTATATAGTAATGCAACTAGGCTTCCCAGGTGGCTCTAGTGATTAAGAATCTGACTGCCAGTGCAGGAGACATAAGAGATGCAGTTTCGATCCCTAGATTGGGAAGACCCCCTGGAGGAGGGCACAGCAACCCACTCCAGTATTCTTGCCTGGAGAATCCCATGGACAGAGGAGCCTGGCAGACTATAGTCCACGGAGTCAAAAAGAGTCAGACATGACTGAAGTGACTTAGCACACAGAAATACTACTAGAAAGAAGTGTTTACTAATTTGCAATACTGTGCAGCTTTCTAAGCAAGTCCTTTACCTCAGCGTCTGAGGAGGAGGAGACAGATGGCATTGCCAGTCTCATAACCTCCTCTATAACGTTCTTAAAGCCATGCACGTAAAGAGTGGGGACTGTCATGAGTGGGCACTCAAGGCAAGGAGTTTCTTTAGATTGTACTTATTTCTGTACATGAAATTATAGGTAATATATTAAGGAATTAAATTATTCATACTTGGAGCTGTCAAGCAATTATGCTAAATGTCACTTAATAAGATGATAATTAATTAGGCTTTGATATTTAATATCAAACTCCAAACAAATCAAATTTAGAATCTATTTGTTTTGTATTCATGAAGAAAGATAGTGATGAGAAAAGGGAAATAATTACATGGAAAGTATATTTTTAGAAAAGAATGCTCCAGAATGCTGGAGAAAGTGCAATGCTGAACTGGGAATTTCTCCAGAGTGCATGTGTGCTAAGTTGCTCAGTTGTGTCTTAATCTTTGCGACACCATGCGCTGTAGCCCTCCAAGTTCCTCTGTCCATGGGGATTCTCCAGCCAAGAATACTGGAATGGGTTGCCATGCCCTCCTCCAGGGGACCTTCCTAACCCAGGGATCGAACCTGTGTCTCCTGTGGCTTGTGCACTGTAGGCAGATTCTTTACCGCTAAGCCACCAGGGAAGCCCCTTTCTCCAGAGTGTGCCAGTAATCAGCAAAGCCATAATTAAAACTTCTTTATCAGCTGCTTGGAAATCCTAAAGGATCCTGCTCTGTGTTGTCAGTTAATGGTAAAAGATGACTTTGGTTATTTCTATCCTCTGCAAAGGTAACCGTTGAGATAAAATGAGCTCAGAATTAAAACCTTATTTTGCTGTTTATTATATGATTTGGAGAAAACAGTATCCAGCAGGACATCTCCCTACCAAATTTTCCCTTAGAGAAACTCTGAAACAGTTAAGGATCTTATGGGTTCTTATTTACTGAAGATCTTCCTGTCCCATGTTCTACTCCCACCATGAATCTCTCTGGAGTGACTTGAAACCAGTGGTGTGCTTGAAATGTTTAATAGCCAGTTTGCCGGGGAAGAAAAATGCCATGATCTGTAACAACTGCCAATTTCTGTGGTGTAAATACTCACACCACAGCCCATTACAAGTCACCAAGGTGATGGGACCGATTGTAGAGTTGGGAAAAGACGTATACACAGTCGGCTTTTCAAAGCCAGCATGTGCCAGCTCCAGGGAACTACTGCTTGAAACCCTGGGCCACCTGATCTCAAGAGAAGTATCGTGTTCGCTCCTACCAGAGCAGATCTTCAAACCCTCCTTGCTTCGAATCCACATTCCTCTATTCTAGTCATGATTAGCAAGGATATGCTACACAACAAATCATCCCTGAAATATCAGTGGCTTAAAACAGCAAAGATTTCTGTTTCATTCATGATGCCTGTCCAGCACAGGTCCTCAGTAGGAGGGTTCTTTATCAACATAACTCAGGTTCCAGACTGATGGGGCCTCACCATCTGGACAGTGCTGGTGGCAGTGATGGAGAGCCTGCAGATTTGTACTTGGCTTTCATCACTGGCTCACATCATACTAGTCAGAACTAGTCTCACAGCACCACCTAAATGCAAGGGGTTTGGCAAGTGTGAGGGAGCTGATGGAATGTTTAGTGAGCACCACAGTCTTATCAGGGCTTCCCTGGTGGCTCAGATGGCAAAGAATCTGCTTGAATGCAGGAGACTGGAGTTTGGCCCTTGAGTCGGGACGATCCCCTGGAGAAGGGAACGGCTACCCACTCCAGTATTCTTACCTGGAGAATCCCATAGACAGAGGAGCATGGTGGTCTACAGAGTCAGATATGACTGACTGACTAAAACAAACACAGTCTCATCACACCCATGGTGGTTTTCAGCAAGCATCAATGTTTCTTGATGGTTCAGGACACACCATATTCAGGGCACCCAGGAAGGTGTTAAGGAGAAATAAAGGAACTGACAGAATGCCTTGGGAAAATCCAAAGCTCAACAAGAATCTTCAAACAATATTTTTTCCTATTAATAAATACTACTGTGCCAAACCAAGAGTTCTTCTGTGACCAGGAAGGAGACTTATAGCTGAATAAAATTCCCAGGCAGGCTTTCCTCTGACCTTTGCCACATTTGAGAGGTGCTGCAAATTGTGAACCTGCCCATCTAAACAACAAACCAACCATCTGAAGTTTTTCTGCCTGAGTCTGAAGTCCAGATCCTGGAGCACTCCTAAGAGGAGCATTCCTAAGAGGAGGTGGGTCCTCAGAGTCCAAGGGTCCTGGAGACAAGGATCCTCTAAGGCTGGAGGGACTCCCAGGGACTTTTACCTAAAACCACAGCATTTCATTTTAATTCAACAGATGCAGACTTTGTGCCAAGGGAGACCCAGGTGTGGAGGCTTCCCCCCAGGGCTTCTACAGAGGTTCCTGTAGCGGTTCCTCCCATGCCCCACTCCTTCCGGGATCTGTATTAGCTGATTAGACGCAAGATCACTTTAACTTAACACTGCTCTTCTCCAAGCAAATAGCTTTGCCTCTAGGGCTGGGGAAATGCACTGAGATGCATACCTACATGCCTATTTTCAGTGCATTTCCCCAGTCCCAGAGGCAAAGCCATTTGCTTTGAGAAGGTCTGTGATTTCAACCCTAACTCAGCCCCTAATTAATTACCAGTGCTGAGCAAACCTCTTCCCCTTTAGTGTCTCCATTTCCTCTTTCGCACATTGGAGGAGTCGGATTGGAACTATGGTGTGAACACATCCTTTGTGAAGCCTTCCGGACTGATTTGCACAGTGGAAGAAGGCTAGTGGGTAGGGCCCCAGAACCATATTCTACCTTCCAACCAGAGCAGATGTATATTTAATGTATTAGATTTTAGAGCAGATTTTTTTTTTCATTTGTTTGTTTCCCAAAGGAGGGCCTCTACTTCATAAATTTTTAAGGAAGACGTTTTTAATACTTTTTATTTTTACACTTGAAAACCACTGGACTCCATCTGACTACTTGAGAAAGTTGGAGAAAGTGACGTGGACGGATGACAGAGGATGCGTCCGGGGACAGAGGTAAGGCCGCCTGATGGCCCACGTGATACTCTGCTAGCTCGCTTCCCTCCCATCAGGCAAATCATTAGAAGGCTTCTCTAACTGCCGCCTCTCCCTCTAACCTGCCCACACCTTACTAAAAACCCAGACTCAGTGAGCAGTATGCAGAGTGGTGGGGAATAGGACTTCCCTGAAATGAAGGTAAAAGACTGCAGCCTGCTCAGAGAGCATGTGGTTTGGCATATTTCCAGAGAATATTAAATCATACAAGAATTTTCACTCATCTTCATCTTGGAGGTCACAACGTGACTCTCCTCTAATGAATTCTTTATATTGGCAGCTCTTCTGTTTTTCTCCCTTCCTCTCTGGCTTCCTCACTCCCACCTCTCCCCTCCTCCCCACCTTGTCATGAGCAACCCCCTCTCCTTTAGTCTCTGTGCAGGAACATGTGGTAATACTTTGCCTTGACATCGACCTTGACTCTGGTCTACACCTGTGAAGGCCTTCAAGCTATGGCTCAGCGGGTGGCTGGGTGAGGTCAGGCTCTGCACACCCCCACCCCCGGAGCAGGCAGGCCAGCTCCTCTCCTTCCCCGGCTGGCTGCAGGCACCTCCAGATGGTGCTCCCAATATTCCGGTTTACTAATCAAGGTCGCAGGGATGTGAGATCCCACCTGAGGGTGTCCTTTCTCTCGAGGCAGAGGGTTGATTTACAAAAGCCTGTAGCGTCAAAAGAGAGCAGAGAGAGAGACAGAGAGAAATTAGAGAAATCATTTGATCTGGGAACTTTTTAAATGGAAAGCACTATCCTCACTTAATGTTGTGAGGGTGATACTATCTGCACCTTATGAGAAAACTGAGACTCAGAGAAGTCAAGTGAGGCACTCAGGGTCACAGAGCCAGGAGGGGGCAGAACCAAGGTTTAAAGACAGAGTCTTACCTCAAGCCCAGCATTCTCTCTGATTTGTTTAGGCCTCAATTCTTTGTCTTTGAAACTATTTACCACATCATAGGGGCTTTCCAGATGGTGCTCGGGGAAGGCAATGGCACCCCACCCCAATACTCTTGCCTGGAAAATCCAATGGACGGAGTAGCCTGGTGGGCTGCAGTCCATGGGGTCGCTAACAGTCGGAGAGACTGAGCGACTCCACTTTCACTTTTCTCTTTCATCCATTGGAGAGGGAAATGGCAACCCACTCCAGTATTCTTGCCTGGAGAATCCCGGGGATGCGGGAGCCTGGTGGGCTGCCATCTATGGGGTCACACAGAGTTGGACACGACTGAAGTGACTTAGCAGCAGATGGTGCTGGTGGTAAAGAATCCTCCTACCAATGCAGGAGATGCAAGAGACATGAGTTTGATCTCTGAGTCAGGAAGATCCCCTGGAAGAGGAAAGGTAACCCACTCCAGTATTCTTGCCTGGGAAATCCCATGGACAGAGGAGCCTGGTGGGGAGCTAGAGGGCCTGTTCTTGGGCCCTCAAAGAGTCGGATAGGACTAAGTGAATGACCACACACACACCCCACATCATAAGCATAAACCCAGGTACTATACTAGGTGCCCTATGGACATTCTCTCATTTTTACAATAGCCCACCAAGGTAGGTTTTAGTATTGTTAGCTTGGAAAAGGTACAGAAATGAGGCTCTTAAGGGTTACATTGCCCGACATTACAGTCAAATGCAGAAATGATTCTGAGGCTTTTTGCTTAAAATCTATCAGTTCCTTTCCATGACTTTCAATAATAAAGGCCCTCAGAACTTTCCATGCTTTTAGAATAAAAGTGAATCCTCATCTTAATACACCAGGCCCATCATGGTCTGGTTCTTGCCCATCTTTCTGCCCCCACGTTTCCACCAACCTCTTCTGTCAGATGGAGCTTTTTTCAGCCCCACAGGCCATTGTTTCAACCCCATGTGCATCATATGTGCTGTTCACTCTTCCCACCTTCATCTCCCTTTACTTCCTACAGCGTAGTATGTCGCCCTTTTTATGGGAAGCTCCCTGCCCCCACATACCCTGCCACTAAGCCCTTCATCACAGAAGCAGAGTTACCTCTGACTATCACAACACCTGATGAACATATAAACCAAAACACTGAGCACATCATTGTGTAATTGTCTATTAAGGTAAATGTCACCACCTTCAGACCCTACCCTCTTTAAGGATAGAGAACATATTTTATTCAATATATACATTAGTATTCTCAAAGATTTACCATAATACCTAAAAGAAAAGAGAGCTCAGAAAGTTTGTTGAATAAGTGAAAGAATGAGAAAAGTAAACGAAGGGAAGGGGAAAGAAGAGGAAGGGAGAGAAAAAGGGAAGGGAGTCAAGGGAGAGGATAATAAGGCTAGCAAGAACTGAACCCAGGTCTTTCTGTTTCCAAAGTGGATGAAATTCTTACCGTCCCATACTTAACCCAAGATCACCCCTCTCTATCAAAGATGTGACTGAGCTCTCTTTCTCCCTTTTTTTTAAATACAAAATTGAAGTATAGTTGACTTACACTATCATGTGAGTCCCTTCTCTTTTTACTCAGCACAAAGAGCCTCATTCGCTGTTATGGCTGCCACCTGGCTCTGCTCATAGCACCAAGTAACTCCCTTCTACGATTCTCCAGAGTTCTCTATAAGACTTCTCTCCTCTGGGTATTTGTCTGTTTGCATAGCTAATAGATATTCGACTCCATAAATGTGAGCAGACACTGCTCTAAACACTTCATGTGGATTAATTTTAACCCCCAGAACAATCTCATGAGGTTGGCATAATTATTATCTACATTTAACATTTGGGAAAACTAAGGCAGGACAGGCTGACTTGCCCAAGGCCACTCATATGTTAAGTGGAAGACCTAGAATTTGAACCAAAATAGCTTAGCTCTTAAGAATATGTTTTGTTTTAAGATACATTGCTTCACACACACATCAACTAGAGAACAGACTGTACAAACTATGTTAGTAACTTGCTTTTTCATAGGTAATTATATACCTTGAAAAGTTTTCATGTAATTTAATACTCTTCTGAAACATCATTGTAACAGGTGCATATTTCATCATACTGATGAACCATTATGAATGAATTAATCAATTTCATATTGGCAGAAGGTTATTTTGCAATCTGTTATAAGCACACAGTGATGAACATCAAAACTTACTGTTGCTTTACAACTTAGAATTTAAATCACTTGGCCAAAAGCTAAGACATTTACATGTAATCATCAGTCACACCCTCCAGTGTAGCTCAAATATCAATGGATTGTACAGTAGATCCCTCCTCATCGTGGTTCTGATTTCCATGGTATAAGTTACCTCCAGTCAACTTAGGTCTGAAAATATTAAATAGAAACTTCCAGAAATAAATAATTTGTAAGTTTTAAATTGTGCATCATTCTGGGGAGCACCATGAAATCTCACACCCTCCTTCCTGGGCTGTTAACCATCCTTTTGTCCCATTCGACCCACCTGTTTGTCGCTGAGAATCCATCTTGGTTATCAGATCAACTGTTCTGTTTCACAGTATTTGTGTTCAAGTTTTTATTTTGCTTAATCAAAGCCCCAAAGCACAAGAGTGGTGATGCCAGCAACTCAAATGTGCCACAGAGAAGCTCTAAATGCTTCCTTTAAGTGAAAAGGTGGAAGTTCTTGACTTTAAAATGAAGAGGAAAAAAATCATATTCTGGGATTGTTTAAGGTTGTTAAGCTTGAGGTTAAGATGGAAAAGACATTAAATTTGTATAAAAAGTTATTTTGAGAGAAAAAGGGACCCTATTCACATAATTCTTTTTTTTTTTTTTTTGAGTCTTGGAATGACTTGACAAAGTCAACCCCAAAGATGAAAAATTTCTATAGAAAAGCTACTGGATAAAGTTAAATATTTCTGCTTGTGCTACAAATAATTAACCACAGTTGACAAAAAAAAGTCAATGTAACAAAGAAATGGAAAATTTTAAATCATAGATCAATGATAAATTATAAAACTTATGCATCTTTTTGTGTCCTTTTTTTGAGATTTCTTAATTTATTTTTATAGCTGTATTAATTTTGCTTCATATGTTTTGAGGCAATTAGGTATATGTATATTTGAAATTTTTAAATCTTAGAAGTTAACCAAAACTTTATCATTCTGTAATGACTTACGATAATATTTTTTTTCTTTTTTTCTCTTTTTTCACTGTTTCTTTCTTCTTTTTTTTTTTTTTCTTTATTTTGCTTTACAATACTGTATTGGTTTTGCCATACAATGACATGAATCAGCCATGGGTGTACATGAGTTCCCAATCCTGAACTCCCCTCCCACCTCCCACCCCATATCATCTCTCTGGATCATCCCCATGCACCAGCCCCAAGCATCCTGTATCCTGTATCATAGACTGGTGATTCATTTTTTACATGATAGTATACATGTTTCAATGCCATTCTCCCAAATCATCCCACCCTCTCCCTCTCCCACAGAGTCCAAAAGACTGTTCTATACATCTGTGCCTATTTTGCTGTCTCGCATACAGGGTTATCATT
>SJYX01006694.1:146637-157452 GCA_006410675.1 Oreotragus oreotragus | reverse complement strand
TCAGAAGGCTGTCTTTTCACCTTGCTTATAGTTTTCTTTGTTGTGCAGAAGCTTTTAATTTTAATTAGATCCCATTTATTTTTGCTTTTATTTCCAGTATTCTGGGACATAGAGGATCCTGCTGTGATTTATGTCAGAGAGTGTTTTGCCTATGTTCTCCTCTAGGAGTTTTATAGTTTCTGGTCTCACGTTTAGATCTTTAATCCATTTTGAGTTTATTTTTGTGTATGGTGTTAGAAAGTGATCTAGTTTCATTCTTTTACAAGTGGTTGACCAGTTTTCCCAGCACCACTTGTTAAAGAGATTGTCTTTACTCCATTGTATATTCTTGCCTCCTTTGTCGGAGATAAGGTGTCCATAGGTGTGTGGATTTATCTCTGGACTTTCTATTTTGTTCCATTGATCTATATTTCTGTCTTTGTGCCAGTACCATACTGTCTTAATGACTGTGGCTTTGTAGTAGAGCCTGAAGTCAGCCAGGTTGATTCCTCCAGTTTCATTCTTCTTTCTCAAGATTGCTTTGGCTGGAGGAATGGAAATGGCACATAATTCTTATTACACTTACTTTTTATAATGGTTCTATTTTATTGTTAAGTTCAGTTCAGTCGCTCAGTCATGTCCCACTCTTTGCGACCCCATGAACTGCAGCATACCAGGCCTCCCTGTCCATCACCAACTCCTGGAGCTCACTCAAACTCATGTCCATCAAGTCGGTGATGCCATCCAGCCATCTCATCCTCTGTCATCCCCTTCTCCTCCTGCCCCCAATCCCTCCCAGCATCAGAGTCTTTTCCAATGAGTCAACTCTTTGCATGAAGTGGCCAAAGTACTGGAGTTTCAGAATGGACTGGTTGGATCTCCTTGCAGTCCAAGGGACTCTCAAGAGTCTTCTCCAACACCACAGTTCAAAAGCATCAATTCTTCACCGCTCAGCCTTCTTAGATGTGTATAAGAGACAGGCAGTAGAACATCTTTGCATGAAGTGGCCAAAGTACTGGAGTTTCAGCTTTAGCATCAGTCCTTCCAAAGAACACCCAGGACTGATCTCCTTTAGAATGGACTGGTTGCATATTTTTATTAGTTATTATTAATCTCTTACTGTGCCTAATTTGCAAATTAAACATCATAGATGTGAATGTCTAGGAAAAAAACATAGTATGTATAGGGTTTGATACTATTCATGGTTTCATGCATCCACTTGGGGTTTGGAACGTATCCCATCATGTATGATGGAGGAATACTGTATCTCAGTTGTTGATCATTAAAGATATTAACTTCCAGATAGGAAAAGGAGTACGTCAAGGCTGTATATTGTCACCCTGCTTATTTAACTTCTATGCAGAGTACATCATGAGAAATGCTGAGATGGAGGAAACATAAGCTGGAATCAAGATTGCCAGAAGAAATATCAATAACCTCAAGTATGCAGATGACACCACCCTTATGGCAGAAAGTAAAGAGGAACTAAAAAGCCTCTTGATGAAAGTGAAAGAGGAGAGTGAAAAAGTTGGCTTAAAGCTCAACATTCAGAAAACTAAGATCATGGTATCTGGTCCCATCATTTCATTGCAAATAGATGGGGAAACAGTGGAAACAGTGGCTGACTTTACTTTTTTGGGCTCCAAAATCACTGCAGATGGTGACTGCAGCCATGAAATTAAAAGACGCTTACTGTTTGGAAGGAAAGTTATGATCAACCTAGACAGTATATTAAAAAGCAGAGACATTACTTTGCCAACAAAAGTCCATCTAGTCAAGGCTATGGTTTTTCCAGTAGACATGTATGGATGTTGAGAGTTGGACTATAAAGAAAGCTGAGCATCAAAGAACTGATGCTTTTGAACTATGGTGTTGGAGAAGACTCTTGAGAGTCCCTTGGGACTGCAAGGAGATCCAACCAGTCCATCCTAAAGGAGATCAGTCCTGGGTGTTCACTGGAAGGTCTGATGTTAAAGCTGAAACTCCAGTATTTTGGCCACCTGATGTGAAGAGCTGACTCATTTGAAAAGACTCTGATGCTGGGAAAAATTGAGGGCAGGACGAGAAGGGGATGACAGAGGATGAGATAGTTGGATGGCATCATGTGTCAATGGACATGAGTTTGGGTAGGCTCTGGCAGTTGGTGTTGGAAAGGGAGGCCTGGTGTGCTGAAGTTCATGGGGTCGCAAAGAGTCAGACATGACTAAGCGACTGAACTGAACTGAACTGAACTGAGAGATATTAAGTAGAACAGCTTTCCCTCTGGGGATTTCTGCCAAGTTCTTCCGTGTTCTTAGACCTTATCATAGTGAGTGGAAGGAAAAAAGAATCCTCAGCCAGGCATGTGCCATTGAGTGTCCAGATTCTTGCCCTGGACCAGCGCCACCACCTGCTGCTCAGGTGCATGCCGCCATCAGCCTTTCTCCTCCATCAGTGCCACATCAGAATGAGTTATCATTTACAGATTAGCAGTTGGTCTCACGAACATGGGGCCCTTCCCATTTGGAATTCCTACTAAAGGCATGATGGTAGAAAAGGGGAGGTGCAGAAAGTTCCTGAAAGAAGAGGTATAAGCTCCCCTTTAAACTAAACTGCCCATCAACCAACATAGCATCTCCCTGGAAAATTCAGGACAGGAGATAAGTAGAGTGACCCCACAGAAAGTGGCGAACCTCAGGATAGGGAGACCACATAAAATAACCCAGTGAGGAAAAACTAGAGATAAACAGAAAAGTATGTGTTAATTATTTATTAAGATGCTGATATGCTAATGAAAGTGAAGAAGAAAGAAATTTAAGAAACAACACGTTAAGAAGAACAAAGCAAATACAGATGGGGTGGCTGGTGTCCTTTTTCTATCAAACCATTTTGTCATAAAGTTTAGAGTCTCCTCATCTTGGTAGCACACGAGGAATGATGAGTAATTCTCTGACACATTTGTTCAAACCCCTAAAACTAATATTTACCATGTACTTTATAAAGCTCTGTTCATATGCATTATTACATCTTATCCTCAAATAATAATATGGGGGCTCCAGTTTCATCCACCTCATTAGAACTGCTTCAAATGCATTCTTTTTAATAGCTGAGTAGTATTCCATTATGTGTATGTACCACAGCTTACTGGAGCCTATTATACAGACTGAAGTAAGTCAGAAAGAAAAACACCAATACAGTATATTACAACATATATATGGAATTTAGAAAGATGGTAACGATGACCCTATATGCAAGACAGCAAAAGAGACACATATAAAGAACAGACTTTTGGACTCTATGGGAGAAGACAAGGGTAGGATGATTTGAGAGAATAGCATTGAAACATGTCTATTACCATATGTGAAACAGATCGCCAGTCCATGTTTGATCCATGAGACAGGGTGCTCAGAGCCATTGCACTGGGATGACCCTGAGGGATGGGATGACCCTGAGGGATGGGATGGGGAGGGAGGTGGGAGAGGGGTTCAGGATGGGGAACACATGTACACCCATGGCTGATTCATGCCAGTGTATGGCAAAAACCACCACAATATTGCAAAGTAATTAGCCTCCAATTAAAATAAAAAAATTATAATAATATGGGGGCAATTATTATTATATTTAACTACTACTTGTGAGTTAACTGAGCCTAGTAACACACCATACTCTGTGATAGTGAATTTTATGTATCTACCTGACTGGGTCATGAAATGCCCAGACATTTGGTTCAACACCATTTCTAGATGTGACTGTGACTGTGTTTCTGGAAAAGGTTAGCATTTAAATTATTAGACTGAGTAAAGTAGGTTGTCATCTCCAATGTGGGGGTGCAGCAACATTATCCAGTTTGTTGAGGGCTTGAATGGAACAAAAATAGAAAGGGAGAAATTGTGGTCTTGGCCTGACTGAGTTGGTATATGTCTTTTCCTGCCCTCAGACTGGGACTTACACTTTATTATTTGTTTTCCTGGTTCTCAGGACTTCCAGCATGGACTAGAGCTATATGTGGTGATTGTGTGTGTGTGTATATATATATATTATTAATATATTATTATTTACATACTATTAATGTATGTGGCAGATTATATATATTTATATATATGTATAAAATGTATGTGTGCTGTGCGTTCAGTTGTGCCTGACTCTTTGCGACTCCATGGACTGTTGCCTGCCAGGTTCCTCTGTTCATGGATTGGGATCCTCCCCACCCAGGGATAGACCCGTAACTCCTGCATCTCCTGCATCCTTACCACTGAGCCACATGGGAAGCCCCATATACAATGTATACATATATATTCATAAAACATATACATATTTATCTGTATTTGTTGTGCTCTTTTTGAAATCCCTCAATGTGAGATATATGATATAGATATATACACACACATATCTTTTTCCCATTGATCTGTTTCTCTGAACAACACTGACCAATACACATAGCTGGAGCTGGAATTTGTACACAGACTCTTGACTCAAAATCCTCTGGCACCTACTAAGTGCAATGCACTGCCAGCAAGACATACATAAAAGTCCAAATTTCTTGGAGAGAGTGCATGGAAGTCCAGTGGGGAGGAAGCTATCTTTTCTGTGCTTGGGACAAAAGCCTCCAGCTGTCCACTTACTAACAATACCTAGATAGTAAGTGCCAAGTTCTAATGTGTGTCTAACACTGACCTAGGCACAGTGGAAATTAAAAGAGAAATAGAACTTATCTGAGGAGTCTTTTGCCTAAGCATGTACCTTATTAAAATGCATGAAACAATTATGGAAATTAAGTAACTAGTGTTAGCTAGAAGAATTAATGATACCCAGGTTCAATCCCTGGAAGATCCCCTGGAGAGGGAAATGGCAACCCACTTCAGTATTCTTGCCTGGAGAATTCCATGGACAGAGGAGCCTGGTGGGCTGCAGTCCGTGGGGTCACAAAGAATTGGACACGACTGAGCCACTAAAACTTCTTATCTAAGAAAAACAGAAGAGAATGGATAGTTGCCCATGGTAGGTCATAATGAGTAAAGACATGGAAATAATGACTAGCCTCGATGTGAGTGGATGAGGAGGAGGGTGGGGAAAGCTCCTCAAAGATGTTTAACTTGTCTAGTGTTTGTATTAAAAAGAAAGAAATAAAAGTGGGTTGGTAGAATGAAACCAGATTATAGAGGACGACTTAGAAAGTGAGCAAAATCCATCCCTCCTAACAAAAATTTACTGCATGTCTTCTATGTGTTAAGGCCTAGGAATAAATAAATATGAATAAATCATGGTATCTTCTAATCAAAAGTATTTGCTCCCAGTCTTGGTAACTTGGACTCCACACCATAAGCAAGAGGGAGTTATGAAAAGTCCTTGAGTAAGGTAGTGACAAAATAAAATTTTATCTCTACATAGCTATAATCTCTTTAAACTGCAGACAGAGAGAAAACCAATGGGCAAGAGAAATACTATAGACCCCTCATGGTGTCAGAGTGGTTAGGTTAGGGCAGAGTGGGTTAGGTAGCAGAGTGGTTAGAGCAGGTTACAGGTAATGTTTTCAAAAAGAAATCTGTATGAAAAAGTTCTGGTGTGAGTGTCAAGAACTGGCTGTCAAGGGGAAAAATTGAATGTATAGGGAGACTAAGGGGACCAGAATAAGGGGCAGGGAAGCCAAAGTGGAGAGGAAGGATGCTGACATAATCTGGACAAGGCAAGAATCCAGGAGTGGAAAACGGTAGAAACACAAACACTAGGATCAGGGTACAGAGGCAAGTTTCAGAACCAGAAGCAAAGCAAAAGCTTGATGATTGAATCAGTACAAAATCAGGCTGGTCCCAGAAGCATGACTCTTTGTGCCTTGACGTGGGTGAGGACCGAGCCTCTGAGTGGAGATTAGACTAAATTATTGGGGGAAAAAAATCTAATGAGATTCAAGACCCGGAGTCAAACCTATTGTGATGACATCTCTGATGTTTTGTAAAGTGAAAGTGTTAGTATTTTCTAAGGAGAGCCTCTATAATCTGGCTTAACACTGGCTGCTGCTGCTGCTAAGTCACTTCAGTCGTGTCCGACTCTGTGCGACCCCATAGACAGCAGCCCACCAGGCTCCCCGTCCCTGGGATTCTCCAGGCAAGAATACTGGAGTGGGTTGCCATTTCCTTCTCCAATGCATGAAAGAGAAAAGTGAAAGTGAAGTCGCTCAGTCTGTCCAACTGTTAGCGACCCCATGGACTGCAGCCCACCAGGCTCCTCCGTCCATTGGATTTTCCAGGCAAGAGTACTGGGGTGGGGTGCTATTGCCTTCCCCGTAACACTGGCTACCAACCTAATATCCTGCTTGTCTTTATTTTAACACACACATGCCATAGACTTTCCTTTTCGAGGTTTTGACTATGCCAACTCTCTTACCTATAATGTTCTCTCTTCATCCAAGTCCTTTCCAGCTCTCCTCTGAAACTGTCAGGTTTAAGGGCCCTTTGCTCTGAATCAGAGGGCAGAGTCACCTGTTCCTCCCACTGACTAGCATCTTTATTGTCCTAGCACAGAGAACGTTTTAGAGGCCTGAATGTCGCTGACTTATTTGGTTACTTCCACTTGGGCTTTGTTTCTAAGGGAAATTCATCCTGAGTTTCAACTTGAGAGATTTGTAATATTTCCATTCCTTCTCCTTTCCTGAACTGAAGAAGGAAGAGGACTCTGTCTCCTAACACTGAGGCAACATCAGCAAGAGAAAAATAAAGATTCTGATGGGGGTGAGAGGTTAGATAAGAAAATAGAATATGCAAAGTCCTTATCTAATATTGCAGATGAACCAGAGGTACTGCTGCTGCTGCTGCTAAGTCACGTCAGTCGTGTCCGACTCTGTGCGACCCCATAGACAGCAGCCCACCAAGCTCCCCGTCCCTGGGATTCTCCAGGCAAGAATACTGGAGTGGGTCGCCATTTCCTTCTCCAGTGCATGAAGGTGAAAAGTGAAAGTGAAGTCACTCAGTCGTGTCTGACTCTTGGCAACCCCATGGACTCTAGCCTACCAGGCTCCTCCGTCCATGGAAGCTCCCCGTCCCTGGGATTCTCCAGGCAAGAATACTGGAGTGGGTCGCCATTTCCTTCTCCAGTGCATGAAGGTGAAAAGTGAAAGTGAAGTCACTCAGTCGTGTCTGACTCTTGGCAACCCCATGGACTCTAGCCTACCAGGCTCCTCCGTCCATGGGATTTCCCAGGCAAGAGCACTGGAGTGGGTTGCCATTGCCCTCTCCTACCAAAGGCACTAGTGGCCAGATTAAAATAATAGGGAAAACAGCCATGGCATTTTATATGAATGAGTTGGTGTTTATCAGAGACCATCAGCATAAAGATGTTGTAAGTTACTGGTAAAATCTATTCTATAAGGCCAGTAATAATGAAAATGAAGTCCATAATGGCTACCATTTATTGATGTTTCTATGGGTCAATAACCTTGCTAATGCTGATTTTACAGAAACTTCTTTTTACAGAAACCACATACTCTGTTAGCGGTCCCATCGAGTACGTGATATTTTTCAGTGTTTGTGGCAATAATTACAGAAGCAAGAATCAGTCACTTTTGTCTCTTTTTGGTGATTTTATTCTTCTGCCAACACAGAAACGTTGTAACTGCTATAAATTGCTGTAACTGCTAACCGTCATCAGAATTATTATCTTAATCAGAATCGTGGTATCAATATGTAATGCATGAGGAGGGGATGATTAACTCTTGATTTCAGAGCCACAACCTTCTAGATTGGATGTTTCATGTGAATCTAAGTATTCTGAATTTCAGCTAAGTTTTAGCACATGTGTTTATCTCAGCTTGTTTTCCAATCATCAAGGATTAAGTTGTGTGAAGTATGTGTCATCTTTTCAGACAAATGCCTATGTTCAGGGTCCAATGAGAATGAAAAAGATAAGAAAAATAAAACCAAATTCTGCTTCATGTAAAATTGGTAACATTTTCATTTGGAAAGTATTTATCCCTCCGCCTTACTTGGGCTGCTAAATAGAATTTAATTAGCTTAATTAAATTTAAGAAACTATTCTTTTTATAAATATGACTTTCAAGTGGATTATTTTCAGAACAGGTATTTTGCACTAGCATTTCAGTGGGCATTGGAAATAGAGCTCATTGTGAGAAATCAGATCTTTCTTGTTTACAGAAGTTGGACAGAAAGTTAAATATAAAGATCTTCCATTATTCCATATTGTCACTGGATATAAATGTGAGGGGGGTAGCAATTATAAAGGGACTCTGAATCAAGTCAAAATTGTTTTCCCTTATTGAACCAAAGAAAATCCAAACAAGCTCCGCAGACGTCTCCCCATCTGGCTGCCACAGCTAGTCTTTCTGTTCTGAAAACCTAAGCCCTATACCTTCTTCCTCTTGTTCTTCGTGCTTTCCTCTTCTACTCCCTCCCACTTCAGAATGCTCGAGAAATGCAATTAACAGAGCTGTTATACTGCCAGCAGCCCACTCCATCTGTTTCCATCCATAAAGCCCCTCCTTAATATTTCTTAGTGCATTGTTCATTTCCCAAGGGCAATATAGGGCCTCATACACCAGGAAAAAGGAGTAAATGCAGGGTGTGGTTCCATTCAGATCTGCATTTTATATCTTTGCTGTTGCCCCAGTAAGTGATTTTGTACAGTTTGTTGCCTATTAATGTGTGACCTTTGACTGGAGGATTTCCTATGCTCTGCATATGTGCTGAGTATCCCTCTCATGTGGTAGACAATGCCTTTGATTGCAATGACATTTATTCCATGCTTGGAAGATTTATTCCGTCTCACTCTCAGAAGATCCTTCTGTTGCATTTTTGGCTTACACTAGTTTTCAAAGTCTTTGGGGGGGGATTAGGGTAAAGGACATTACCTTTGGCTGTTCCTGACAATATTCCAATGGTCATATTTTTTAGAGATTTTACCACCTCACATAGGTTCTCTCCTTTATATTCAAGTGTTTCTGTTATTGAATAGGTTTAGTTCATTTTTGGTACATATAAGCAAACAATAAATATCAACTTAAAGAAAAAATATTCTTAAAACTGTTCACATAAAACATGCTTTTCCTAAAAGATAGAAATACTAATGAGCCTGCATATGTTGAAGCAGAATTACCAGATGTCTACAAACTGATCAGGCAAGAGTTCTTAAGTGTGAGGATAATTTAAGAGGAAAGAGGTGACCTGCTGAACTCTCATTTTGAAAGCTGTCTTGTCTAGAATAGGCATTAGAATGGATTATAACACTTCTGACAGTATGATAGACTAAATACGGGTGACCTTCTCCTTACAAAAACTTTAAAGCTCTGACTACAATTATATTTTTAAATATATTTAAGTATGCTATTGAGCCGATAATAATGTAAGAGAAATCCTCAGAGGCCAAAAACAAAGTAAAAACAGGAAACCGGGAGGGTAAGATAGCTCCAAAGAGACCATGCACTTCTGATCTGACAATCCTCTGAGGAGTAGAGGGGCTAGAGAGAATGCCTAGGGCTAACTTGAGGGGGGTCATTGATAGTAGGTCCCCACATAAAGCCAAAACCACACAGGAGTGCACCTTTTGTGGCAGTAGCCCAAAGGTATGCATATATAAATTCCACTCCAGGGAGAGCAACAGAAAGAAACTTG
This sequence comes from Oreotragus oreotragus, assembly GCA_006410675.1. Taxonomy (NCBI): domain Eukaryota; kingdom Metazoa; phylum Chordata; class Mammalia; order Artiodactyla; family Bovidae; genus Oreotragus; species Oreotragus oreotragus. The sequence goes on along the minus strand of SJYX01006694.1, from coordinate 147,877 downwards.
CTTGTCTTAGCATTGGCAGAGGGTGAAAAAAAAAAATCTCTCTGAGGCTTTAAAACTTCAAGTCCACCCTCATAGGTTGTAGTTTTGTGATCCACGGAACTTTAAATGTAGAAATATCATATACATGCTTATGAAGGAAAGATACTTTCAACCCAGGCCTTAAATATTTCATTAATATGTACTCTAAGAAAACAATAATAATATGCACAAAGAAATGATGCTCCATGCGTGACAAAAGGTGTATCCAAGAGGTGTTTATTACTTCAAATGGTAGAATTATCAGGTAAGAATATAAAATAAGGATGCTTGCTATGTTAAAAGAAGTAACATAGACTAGATCAAGGCATAAATAAGACACTCAAAGAAAAATTATCAGGCACATTAGAAAAAAATTCACATAGTTTTTTAAATAAAAGAAATGCATAATTTTTTATTCTTATAAAAATGAAATATTAAACAGCAAGCTAGACAGGGATGAAGAGAAAATTAGCATACTACAAGATAAATCTGAATGAATTACAGAAAATTTAGTACAAGCGTACCTTGTTTTATTGCACTTTGCTTAATTGTGCTTCTCAGGTATAGTGTGTTTTACAAATTGAAAATGTGTGTCAACCGTGTGTTGAGCAAGTCTGTTGGCACCATTTTTCCAACATTTGTTCACTTCCTGTGTCACATTTTGGTAATTCTCACAATATTTTAAACTTTTTTTATTGTCATATTCTTTGGTGATCTGTGATCAATGATCTTTGATGCTACTACTGCAAAAAATTATAAATTACTGAAGATTCAGATGCTGGTTAGCATTTTTTAGCAATGACGTTTTTCAAAAAAATTTCTATTGGAGTGCAGCTGAGTTAGCTTCACATGTACAACAAAGTGAATCAGTTATATATATTATATGACTGGAAGAAACACAAGCTGGAATCAAGATTGCCGGGAGAAATATCAATAACCTCAGATATGCTGATGACACCACCCTTATGGCAGAAAGTGAGGAGGAGCTAAAAAGCCTCTTGATGAAAGTGAAGGAGGAGAGCGAAAAAGTTGGCTTAAAGCTCAACATTCAGAAAACGAAGATCATGGCATCCGGTCCCATCACTTCATGGGAAATAGATGGGGAAACAGTGGAAACAGTGTCAGACTTTATTTTGAGGGGCTCCAAAATCACTGCAGATGGTGACTGCAGCCATGAAATTAAAAGACGCTTACTCCTTGGAAGAAAAGTTATGACCAACCT
>SJYX01006694.1:59683-135330 GCA_006410675.1 Oreotragus oreotragus | reverse complement strand
AGTTCTAACTGTTGCTTCCTGACCTGCATACAGATTTCTCAAGAGGCAGGTTAGGTGGTCTGGTATTCCCATCTCTTTCAGAATTTTCCACAGTTTCTTGTGATCCACACAGTCAAAGGCTTTGGCATAGTCAATAAAGCAGAAATAGATGTTTTTCTGGAACTCTCTTGCTTTTTCCATGATCCAGCGGATGTTGGCAATTTGATCTCTGGTTCCTCTGCCTGTTCTAAAACCAGCTTGAACATCAGGGAGTTCACGGTTCACATATTGCTGAAGCCTGGCTTGGAGAATTTTGAGCATTACTTTACTAGCATGTGAGATGAATGCAATTGTGCGGTAGTTTGAGCATTCTTTGGCATTGCCTTTCTTTGGAATTGGAATGAAAACTGACCTTTTCCAGTCCTGTGGCCACTGCTGACTTTTCCAAATTTGCTGGCATATCGAGTGCAGCACTTTCACAGCATCATCTTTCAGGATTTGAAATAGCTCAGCTGGAATGCCATCACCTCCACTAGCTTTGTTCATAGTGTTGCTTTCTAAGGCCCACTTGACTTCACATTCCAGGATGCCTGGCTCTAGATGAGAGAGACTAATTCATGAGATTTTAGAAGCTGAGAAGTCTCAAAATCTGCTATCTAAAATCTGGAAGCCTAGGAAAGCCAGTGGTATGTAGTTTCAGTCTAAAACCCAAGGACTGAGAACCAGGAGCACTGACATTCAAAGGCAGAAGATAGATGTCCCAGTTCAGGCCAAGAGCAAATTTGTCTTTCATCAGGCCCTCAATCGATTAGATGGTGCTCACAGCATTGGTGAAGGCAATCTTCACTCAGTCTAATGACTCAGATGCTAATCTCTTCCAGAAATAGTCTGGCAGATACACGCAGAAATATTATTTGACCAGTTATCTGAGCATCCATTAGCCTAGCCAAGGTGACATAGGAAACCAACCGCCACAATTAGTTTGACCAAAGAACAGTAAGAAAAATCATCTACATAGGAGTTGAAATCAAGCTCCTATTTTCTTTTTTATATTAATGTTTAACCGATATACAGGTATACTACATAGTGATTTGATATTTGCATATGTTATAAAATTGTCACCATGATAAATCTAGTAACCATCTGTCCCCAGACAAAATTATTACAGTATTATTGAGCATATTCCTTATGCTGTGTATTACACCCCTGTGGCTTATTTATTTTGTAACTAGAGGTTTATATCTCTTAATCACCCCTTCACCTGTTTAACCCCCTCACCTTCCTCCTCTCTGGCAACCACCTGTTTGTTCTCTGTATCCATGAGTGTGTTTTTATTTATTTTTGTAGACTCCACAAATAAGTGAGATCATAAAATATTTATCTTTCTCTGATTTATTTCACTTAGCATAATACCCTCTAGATCCATCCATGTTGTTACAAATGACAAGAATTCATTTTTTTTACATTTGGGTAATATTCCTTTGTATCTACATTTTCTTTTTCCATTCATCTACCAATGCACTTTTCCAAAGACTTTAAGGTAAAACAGCTAACCACAACTGACCTTCTTGTTCCTACATCCAGCAAGCATTCTTCAGACTTTTTTACCTGTCTTCTCAGTAGCATTCAGAATGACTGGCCACTCTCTCCTTCTGGAAATACCCCTACCTTTCAGCTTCAGTGACAGGAACCCTACTGGGATTTCCTCCTCCCTCTCGGACCATATTTCCACTCCCAGGCCTGTCCTCTTCCTCTTGGCCATTGACTGTTGGACTCCCAAAGCTCAGTCAGCTCTAAGCCTAGCTCCACTGCTCACTGTGTGGTCTCTCCAGGCAGATTCCACCCAGGCTTCACTGCTATGTATAAGTAGATGACTCACCCATATCTACCCCCTCCTCTGAGCACCAGGCCCAGCAGTTGCCTTCTTGACATGTTTGGATGTCTCAGGTGTGTACAAACTGAATTTATCTGAAAACCAAAGTCCTGATTTCATCATTAGCCCACTCTTCTTTTTCTGGTACTCTCTATCCTTATAAACAACACCACCAATCAACCAGTGAAATAAAATTATTTTTAATCAGAGAAATTCACACTCTTCCAGATAGATGGATATAGTATAAAATACTACCTTCCTGATGCTGGGAAAGATTAAAGAGAAAATGAGAAGGGGTGACAGAGGAAGGGATGGTTAGATAGCATCACCAACTCCATGGACATGAATTTCAGCAAACTCAGGGAGATAGTGAAGGACAAGAGACCCTGGCATGCTGCAGTCCATGGGATGGCAAAGTCAGACATGACTTAGCAACCAAAGAATGACAACATAAAATACCACATTTGGAGGGCATAAGAAAGCTAAGCAAGCATACTAAAAGACATTGAATAAATAAATGATATATATGAATTTGAAATTTAATAGGAAATGAAGCAGCTACATTCTACTGAACAATACCCCCTTCTTTCAGTAAGTGGACTTATCCTATGATGCTCTTAATTTGGGTTCATTTGACAGCAGAATGTTACACAAAAGTTGGGAGCCAGCAAAAGCGAAATTTTAATTCATGGAAACAAGGATTGGCATGTATAAAATAGAAAAAGGCAACTCTGCATAGTTGCATTTAAGAGGTACAAGATCGTAGTCAGAGACAAACTTCCTTGGACTTCATTCAGACATCTCCCTAGTGGTACCCTGCATTTTTTAGGAAGGTTGAGAGTCAGAGAGTGTCAGGCTGGAAAACAGAAGTTGAGGAAGGAGGGATAACAAAGGTAGCAGACTCTTTGCCTGTGTGTGTGGAAGATGCTCCATTGTGTCTGACTCTGCAACCCTGTGGACTGTAGCCTGCCAGGCTCCTCTGTCCATGGGATTCTCCAGGCAAGAATACTGGAGTGGGTAGCCATTCACTTCCTCAGGGGATCTTCCTGACCCAGGGATCGAACCTCCATCTGCTGCACTGCCGGCAGATTCTTTCCTGTCTGATACACCAGGGAAGCCCACTGNTAGCCTGCCAGGCTCCTCTGTCCATGGGATTCTCCAGGCAAGAATACTGGAGTGGGTAGCCATTCACTTCCTCAGGGGATCTTCCTGACCCAGGGATCGAACCTCCATCTGCTGCACTGCCGGCAGATTCTTTCCTGTCTGATACACCAGGGAAGCCCACTGTTGGTCTACACTACCATATGTAATACTCACAGCTCCTCATAACCTTATGATCAATCATCTTTTTCCCCAAAAGATTACTCATTGATCGGCATAATACACTTTGGTGTAGGTTCCCCTCAACCATAAATTCTGAACTTTGTACACAATTTTTTAAAGTTTTAACATAGCACAAATGTATGAGTAACAGATATCTGATAAAACATTAAGAAATCAAACATTTAGATAAGCATTTAAAGAAATGACTTACCATGAGTTATGGGTTTTGAAATCGTCCCCAAAGGATTTACCGCAAATCCCTTCACTGAAGACATTTAAAATTAGATTCAAAGAAAAACTTGAGTGAGAGACTATTTAAGTGAAAACTCCCACACTAACAAATATGAAACAGATGAATTTTTAGCTTTTTCTATTTTTAATATATACAACTGTTATTTATCTGATTCATTAAAAAGTAGATTGATATTCTTAACTCTTGGCCACAAATTACATAAAATAACATAAAAATTAAATCAAAAGCACTTCATTATGGTTCTAAAGGCGTGCAGTTATATGACAAGACATTCAAGGCCAAAATTGTAAACTTCGAATATTGCTTTTATCACTGACAGAAACAGGGTTCCTAGGGAAGTTCTTCTTTAGAAAATGATCTACTCCCAGGCTCCCCACAATTCACTAGGGATTAGGAACTGCAAGCCTGCAGCTGATTTTAATTGCCACGATGATGCATAAGGAGAGATGTGATATCTGGAGTAACTGGCTTCTAAACAATGAGGAGCTTTAAAGATTAAAGTCAACACTTTAAGTTGCACTCAGGATGGAATAGGAAGCTAATGCTAACCATTGAATGCAGGTGTAATATTCTCCATATGTTTTGGACCTTGTCACTGAAAGAGATCAAGCCCTTTGCATCACACACAATAAAAACTCTAGGACAATGCGTTATAACATGCTATCTGGAAGGTTAGGAACATAAAGATCATGATGGTAAATAGCACAACCAGATAGTGAAAGGTGTTCTTAGATATAGGATGCCAATCTGAGAAACCAGAGGTCATCTGTGTGTCCTTCTGAGCTGAAATCAAGCAAGTTGCTGCATCTAAATGTACTTTGAATACCTGCAGTCTTGGCCTACAGGTGAATTTGTCCATAGCTTCTGATGCTACCTGGTAACATGGAAAAACTGGACACATCAAAAGCTGGCTAGCCCCTTTCACATATGAAGAGGTCAGGTATCAGATCCTTTAATGCCTTCGACTTTACACCTGAATTCATTGAACTTATTGTAAGATAAAATCATAAAACTTATAGTATCCTAAAGAAACTGTGCAACCCTTAAAGGAGACAGTTCTTGGTGAGTTAAATAATATTAAATGCCAAATCTTACTGGAAAAACTAAAACAAACCTGGAGTGACTCTGCCAATGTGAAAGAAAATTCTCTGAATAGTATAGTTTTGTTTTAGCCACTGACATATGGGAAAATTTATGTAGTAAAGTATATGCTTATAAAGTCTCAACTTATATTTAGTGGGGGAAACAATTTATTATACCAAAAGAGCATAAATGTATGACAGATGGTAATGCTTTTTTTTTTCTTTTTCTCTGTTCTTGGCAGGGTACACTTTTAGCTGAAGGCTTTTGCTTCTTAAAACTATGAACATTGTCATTCACACCTATTTTCTGAAATTAAACAGACCAATTCTAAGATGAAACTCCCTATAAATTTGGTTACTATATAATGTCTTCCCCTTTTGTATCATAAATTACCTAGAGTACCACTTTCTCTAGAATTATGAAATAGGCCAAAACTAGGGGAAAATATTATATAATAAAAATCTTTATTTTTAATTCTCTAAATCAACTTTGGAAAACCTATATTCAAATTTATTCTGGTAGGACTTTACAAAGGGAACTACTAAAAATTATATTGCAAGTGCATTCTTCCTTCTTGAAATCTTTATTTTTGAATTTTAAAATGTTCAGTTCTTAAAAAAAAATCATTTGCTATATTACAATTTGTGTGTTTAAATGTCTAGCAATGGATCTTGTTGGTTCAGCTTCTGAAAAATGGACAAATATTTTCCTAAGTATATGTGACATGGGCAGACTAGTCTGTTGCATCACTTTAATATGCAGACTATTTTCAAGTAGTAAATGTATTTACTTGATGAATAAGTGAAAGAATGTGCTGTATGAGCAGGTGGAAGTCCTGACAAAGGGTGAGCTCTCATTGGTAATACTAAATGAAGTCTCTTGAGCAGCAGAAATTAGATCTTTGTGCTGTTCACAGTAGCCAGATTGCGCCCTGCCGACTTGAAAATAACAAGGCTGTTTTCTCATGCCATTTTGAAGGCTGAGAAAAAGGCTTTACTAAAAGCTGATTCTCAAATGAAAACTATTAAAAATACTGGAATAGTCACAGTAACTTTAGTTGCTATCGCAAACCCCAACATGTCAGCAGTTTAAGAAAATAAAAGCCTATTACGCATCCACTTAATCATATACTTAATATTCTCAAGCAAATGAGAAATCAAGGTGGAGAAATCAAGGCAAAACTGAGGGAAGAGGGACCCTTTGCATCACAGCAATCATTCAGAGATTCAAGGATTTCTGTGTCACCCCAATAAACAGGCAAATATGGGAAGAAAACGAACAATTCTTGGAAGATGTAACTTACAACTTTAAGTTGTAAGACAAAGCTAGTGACATTTTCTCTGTGATTATAAAATAACACTTAATTTTAGTCTCTTCTCCCTATTCCATTTTTCTCCATTGTTTTTCTTTCTTATCTGCAGTCTGTCTTATTAATCATCTGCTAGTGATTTGGCTGAACTGATTGTACGTAATATGTTTTATTTGAAATACCCATTCACATTCAAGAAGAAAGAAAATTGGTAACATGGTATGACATATATAAATATCTAGTCAAATTTTTCTTATAAAACATAACTGGAAGGACAACAAACTTTTTTAATACTTTCCTAGTAAAGACGTAGGACTCTTTTTCCCAAACAGTAAAAACCTATAGGAAAAATTATGATCAAAATTCAAAATGTTATAATCAGTTATTACTTATTTTTTTTGTTTATAAGTGTTTATATATTCAATATAAAGGTTGAATTTTTATATTCAAGCCATAATTCAGAGACAGTTTTCATCTTATATAGAAAATTTTAGTGAAGAATCAAATTTTGGAGAAAATTCTATGATAATGAGACAATAGTAGCCTAGGTGGTTGCTCTGGAGACCCTCAGGAAAACCCCTTTCTGGCATAATACCTCTGGCATCACTATACATCAGACATTTTATCCTTATGACAAGAAGAAAAGGATTCAGGTTGTAATTTGTGATTGCATGGATCTACTCTCCCAAAAGATAAACCATTCATATTTCAACAAGAAAAGAAAAGTGGAATTTTTTTTGTAAATTTTCTATGAAAAGACTTTCTATAAATTATACTTTCTGTTTAATATCTGTTTTAAAAAAGTAGGGTAGGAGGAGAAACTGTCCCTTCATTGATCCAAATTATGAACAATGGATGAAAAGAAGTATCATCTTTAAACCTCAGATGAAGTAAGACAGTAGTAAATAGATATCATTATCAACACAATTTCTTCCTCAAAAAAAGCAATAAAAAGTATCAGAACACTTTCTTGCAATGAATGATCATCTGCAGGTTGTGCTGAATGAAGTTAAGCTTCAAGTCACATGCATCACCTTAGCTACCTTGGCCCATTGGAATAATTGAAACATCTTACCTCCAGGCCAAGTGCAGGGCTGGGAGGAATGGGTATGCACTGGTTACAGTGCATTATATAGTGAAAAAGACTAAAGACTAAAGAGATAGCAAAATACCTTAGGCTGAACTCTGCCCCTGGTTGTCCTCAAATTTGTCCCATTGTAAAAAAAAAAAAAAAAAAAGTCTAGCCCTAAAAGAGAGACATCTCTCATTTTAGCAGGCCTAAAACAGTGGTAATAGTAGTGTAGGATTTAAACACACTGGAATTGGGATTCATATAATCTTGGATTTTAATTCTAGTGGCATCAGTGATACACTGTGAGACTTGGAGCAAGATTGTTTTTAACTAAATAATGTAACAATGTACAGCATATAACCAGTGCTCAAGAAACAGTTGTTGTTATATTATTATGATAACTATCATTATTACTTTGGGAACTCTGATCAGGATACTTTAGATATTGGTGCTATGTGAGGGAAAGAGGGAAAAGACTTAGTGGAGCACAATGTAAAAACTTGGGCTAATCAGGAAGATAAAACAGTTTATAGACACTCCTCCTGACTACAGTTATATCAAGGATCCTTGCAAGAGTAATTGGACCTGTTTTAGTAAGGCCTTGGGAGGCAGAACCTAGACCAAAGCAGGGGATGGAGGTGGGAGACAAATTTGGCTTCATATAGAGAAGCATCTTGGGCAGATTAGAGAGGAAGAGAAAACAGCACGGGCTGTCCTCTGAGTGGAGTCAGTTCTTCATTCTGAGTTTCCCAAGGTGGAAGAAATCTTGGTAAGGAAGTCGTGGACGGGATTCTAGGGATTCTGAATTTCTCGACAGTGCCTCGGACCAGAGAAGGCTCTAAAGAGGAAGCAGAGAGTGGGAGTAAAAGAAAGTAGCTTGCCCAGCTCGAGGCTAGTTGTATCCTTTGCTCCTCCACTTGCACATTTCTGTGGCTGGGAGTTTCTGATTTAACCTTGGGGACTGGAGTCCCGCCCACAAGTTGCCGGTTACCGTGGCGACGGAAGCGGTTGACCAGAGCCTTTAGAACACGTTTAGCAGAGGGTAGCCAATCCCTTCAGAAACTGGGCGTGGCTTCGGTTACTGTGGCAGCGGGGACGCTTAGTCCAGGCCTGAGGCCAGTTTAGAGGCTAATGCTCCTCCCGTTCTTTGCATGGCACCCAAGAAAGAGAAAGGCGGGACAACCACCACCGGCTCTAAGATATGGGAACCCTCGCTCATAGCTGCACAATTCAACCAGGTATGCCCGGAACCCCGTAAATCCTCTTTGACCACCCTGCCCCCGCTCCCACCCCGACTCCAGTGCTGAAATCCCGAGCCAAACTCCAGGCGACGCCGCCAGGCTGGCCTTCTCTTCTAGACATCACCGCTGCCCCCTCGGAAAATTGTACTTGGTACCGCTCTCCCAGGCCCTACGGTTTTGTTCACAAAAATCCTAGGGTCCCACCCGCAGGGAGCATTGAGGGAAGAGAAACAGGGACTCCGATTTCAAGACGGGATGAAAGTGAGTGGTGGGGAAGAGTAGAGGTTCTGACATCTCACCATCCTTTCCAGTGAAGTCATCCAGAAGGTACTCCACAAATACACTGGAGTTGTCTTTATGAACTACTCGCTTTCTCCTGATTTCCCTGAGGAAAAAATCCTGCTGAATCATTTGTAGCCTGGCACATAGTAAGGCTTCAGTAAGAGCTGTATGAAAATTGACATGGAGTATCAATGCATTTGGTATCGGTGTATTTAATACAAAGGAGCCTTCTACAGATAGGAAAGGATGACTTTCTTATTCAATGCCCTAATACCACAATATCAAACGTTTTGATGTATTTTGAAGGTAGTCTAGGAGATCAGAGTAGTGAGGGGTTGACTGCTAGACTCATCCATAGTATGACACAAAGGTAATCTATAACCCACCTGCCATCCATCACTGACCAGTTCTCCACCCTACTCACACCTACCACCTCCAGTGAGTTGGGCAGCCCAGTATCTCCTATCATCTGCTGCCAGAAATTCACTTCAATACTAAGTTGTTTCTAAGTCAAAGATAACAGTTGCAAGAAGGAATTCTGGGAATTCTGGGCTACCATTCCAAAAACACCTTAAAAAACTGGAAAAAAATTTTTTTTAATTTTTTATGTGTATATGTTGCACTAGAGAGTGAGTACTTAAAGGAAAAACACATCTGAAGTTTCATGATGTTCTCATGAGAGATTTCTATTTGTCCTTATTTTCCACTATTATTGTTTTTGCCTGTGAACAGTGATCCTGTCTGATATGAAATTCCACCAGATGAAGAATTTTGTGAAAGTAATTAAGATATTGCTGATTCTGACATGATGTCATGGAATTTGGGGTTATTTCTATAACCTTAGGAATGAAGGATGTCAACTCAGTAATTCCCAGTTATGTTCTCAAATTCTCAGAGATGTTTTTTAAAATACTCTATAAAAGCACCCTCTCTTTTGCTTTTATAATTCAGTACTAGCCAAAATAATTTTTTCTCCATTTTCTTTGAAATTGTGTAGGCCAAGTTTGGGCTTGGAGAGAACATTTCTGCTTGAATTATAAACTGCTGAACAACAGAGTTTGATGGAGCTGCTGACATTGCATTAAGCTTTAGTGTTGCAAATATGAAGCTATAATTTTCCTAGTTGAATGGAAAACCTAAAGGCACTATTTTCCCTTATGATTTGAAAACCTGAAATAATATTCAGCTTTCTTGTTCCTGCCTAAACAATATAATTTCAATAAATCTTATATGTAATAGAAAGAATTTGAACCCAAAGAAATATGTAACTTTAACTACAACAAGTAAACTTCTACAGTTTGTTGAAATACAGGTTCTTTATGGCAGAGGGAAGGAACTACCCTCCACCTCCTCTCATATTTTTTTCTCAGCTTGGTTTCATGTCTGATCCCAGAGGAAAATTCCCAAGTTAAACCCGAAGTCCAGTGCCCAGAGGCATGCCCTAACCACAATGTAATAGACTCTGAATTTGGGTTAAAGATGACTATAGATGTGTGAATTCCTTATTCATAGGGCTTAACAAAGTTCTTTGTACATATTGGGTGCGCAAAAAAATATTACTGCTTTAGTTCCAGGATTTCTTTCCATGGAGTTCTACTGCTGTGCAAGCTGTGCTCCATTATATATGTCCGAGTATGTGTGTGCTTCTCTGTAATTGTGTGTGTTCACTGGGGGCCAGGGAGAGGGAAGCTTTCCTCTCAGTCCTCCATAAGCCAATTTTTAGAATTAACTGATTAAATAGTCCTAATCAGTAGCAAATTTGAAGTCCCGTTTGCATTGAGCTGCACTAGAGTTTGCAGAGAATAAATAGGTTCACAACTTGGTTTTAGTAAATTTACTTTGGATCAGTATTTTGGGCTGTCTCTTGGAGGCTAGAATAATCATCAGATTTTCAGTACATTTTAGTTGGTTCTAAAACACAAAATGATAGCAAATAATACAAGGCAGTCTATGTCTAAGCATTAGATGATTATATTGAGTCTAGAGGTTAGGACGATCAAAGGGGGCTGAGATAGCCAGGAAATATTTTTTAAGATATATACCTTTATCTGACTTCTGAAGAATAGGTAGAGTTTGAGTAGGTAGAAAGCAGGAGGACAGTTATTTTCAGAAAGGAAACTAATATGTGCCTTAAATGAACCTGGGACACTTAAATTGAGAGAGGAAAAAATGTAGGTTAGATGGCTTCTAGGTGTACGTTCCTCATAAATTAATTCTGTCCATCAAATGATCATTTATTAACTTTGCTGTCCAAACATTTAGCTTGTTATATGTGAATAGATAATATTGTTATATATATGAATATATTACATTATTAGTGCATTGAACTGTCACACTTCAAATTAGGTAAATTGGAAAGATTTAGGAACAAAACTATAAAAATGCATCTTATGTTGTCTTGTATATGACATAGACATTATATTTATGCTATCTAGCAGCATTAAGTGTTAGAGATACTTTAGTGTTATATAAATTAAATTTTTTAAATATAAATTTATTTATTTTAATTGGAGGTTAATTACTTTACAATATTGTATTGGTTTTGCCATACATCTGCAACTGTCAAGGCAGCCTCTACTGGCCACAGTGAGAGGAACAGGTGTTAACCCAGATCCTCGGTGATAAAAGGTGCTATCCTGAAGCATTTTGGTCTATGATATTTTTATTTGTATTTTTTATTGTGGTAAAACATACATATAACAAGAAAGTTATCACTCAACATTTTTAATGTGCTGTTCAGTGAATGGCATGAAGTATCTTCACATTATTGTGCAACCATCACCACCTCCCATCTTCAAAACTCTTTCATCTTCCTCATCTGAAACTATATCCATTTCCTAATTCCACTACCTCCCTCCCCCCAGCACCTGGAAAAACCCATTTTTCTTTATTGTGGATTTTTGTCCAAAAAATGTCTTCAGAATGTGAGGAGTCTCTAAAAGTTTGAGTTGATTTAGAAATCTCATAGATAGAGTGTGGTTTGAGATTTTGTTAATCTTAATTCTTAAATACTTTCATATTTTCAAATTATCCTTCGATTATATCTTTTCATTTATTCCAAGTTTAAGCTCTCATTGTTAGGTGTGGCAAGAAGGCAGCCATAACTTGTGAGACCAACTATTTGCATAGCAATTATTTCATTTGCTTACTGTGACCCACCATGCTGCTGCTAAGTCACTTCAGTCATGTCCAACTCTGTGCGACCCCATAGACGGCAGCCCACTAGGCTCCCCTGTCCCTGGGATTCTCCAGGCAAGAAGAACACTGGAGTGGGTTGCCATTTCCTTCTCTAGTGCATGAAAGTGAAAAGTGAAAGTGAAGTTGCTCAGTCATGTCCGACTCTTAGCGACCCCATGGACTGCAGCCCACTAGGCTCCTCTGTCCATGGGATTTTCCAGGCAAGAGTACTGGAGTGGGGTGCCATTGCCTTCTCCAGTGACCCACCAAAGAAACTGTTAAAAAACAGAAAAAAAAAAAAAATTCTGGCAATCCACATATACCTTAACCCAGTCATCCTCACTAACCAAACTAATCAAATTTACTGATTTCACTTTGTAAAGATGATTTTAGGTCCCTCATCCCCTACTTAGGTATTGGACACTTACTGTCATTTACCTTACATTCATCATTAAGATTTTACTTCTTGATTAAGCCTTTGATCCTTCTTTAATATAAATACCCACATATTTTAAAACATTTGTAAACATCTACTGTAATATATTCAGGTCTTTACTGAGACTCATGAGGTCTTGCTTTTAAGTTTTATATATTTTCATTATCAGTGTATGTTTGTTTATCCCTTTCAAATGAATAATACTATTTGCATCAAAGGCACAGATTAATAATATACATGGGAATGCTGTCTTTCACAATACTCACTGAGAGATTGAGGCTCCTGGGGTATTTGGGCTAACCTGCTTCTTTTAACGATCTGAGGATTCAAGTATTTTAAGTTCTGGTTAAATTCTGGTCCAAAAATATGCAATGAATTGGCACGTGAGGGACCAGATTATAGATTTTCTCTCTAGTCCTTCTTCCTTAATAGAACTATATGTTATGATATAACTATAGCATTTAATATAGACCTTGCAATTAAAAAATATATTTTAAACCAATATTACGGGGAAATTTAAATACTTTGTTTCAAATTTCAAGATCTCTACAAAATGCTATTTTTTTAAAAAGTGTGAAAAAATGCCTCCTTCTACTACCTAGAAATCTGCCACATTTTCTGGTTGTGCCTGTCGAAATTTGGCTCATCAGTGTCTCAGACCACCTTCATCTCTCCACTTTCCATTTCTGTCAGTTGCACTAGAATTCCTACAGTCACTAGAATTCATTGAAGTTCATCAAGAGCGAGTCCTTGCTCTTGTTATTCAGCTGGCCTCAACGTTCTCTTAATTTTTCCTTTAATATTTTCTCACTTTTGTCTCTTCCTTTCTTTTCTCAGGCCTTCATTCTTCATTTTGACCCCTGAATTTTTACAATAGCCCCCTCACCTTTACTTATTATAGAATCATCGATTTTTGTCACACCAAGCCTGTTTGTGAAACCAGTGGCCACTGTGCCTTTCCTAAACACTGCACACACCGTGTTCACTCCTCCATCAGAAAGGATCAGTGACCGTCCGTACTCTCAAAACCTAATCACCCTGGCTTCTTCAACCCTCTTTAAACTGGTCCCCATTTAACTATCAAACTGAATTGCTCCAGGCAAGGCACTCTTCTCCTCGAGGTACAGACACACGAAGAAGCCAATGAGCTGCTGGAAAAAGCCCCAGCTGTGGGGCCCAGCCGATCTGGGTAAATCCTAATTTTGAAAGGCCCGATGGACGGCCTACAGCAAGTGTCTTACCTTCCCTAAGCCTCTTTCCCCTTTTGTCATATGGAGACAATAACATTCACCTCAAAGATTTACTGAGGTTGTTGTTCAGTCGCCAAGTCGTGTCCGACCCTTTGTGATCCCACGGATAGCAGCATGCCAGTCTTCCCCATCCCTCACCATCTCCCGGAGTAAGACTAAGGAGTAAAATGATATTTGCTTCATTTCATAGATACTGTATTGCACCTGGCTTCTAGTAACAGTGCAGTAAGAGAATTCAGTCCCTCCATTCTGCTTTTTCACTCATAGTAGTTTCTCTACTTAAAATGAACTTCCTCCTTCCATCTCCTGTCAGACCCATTCTGTTAGGCTCTCATAAAGCCAGGCCTTGCAGTAAGCTTTCCTAACTACCCTAACCCACATCGATCTCCCCTCACCTCTGCTCTCGGCCCTGTCTTTTACAACTCAGTCCTCGGCTGCAAGTATGCCTTGAATTATTTGCTGTCATTTCATGTTTTATAGAGCATTAAGTATCATGTGAGCTGCTTCACAGAAAAATCATATCTTATACTCCACAATGACTAGCATGTTTCTAGGCACACAAACCCATACTCAAAATCTGTGCAAAATTAATTCACTGACTTACTTTGGAATATGAAGAAACTTTTATTGTAGAAACCAGGACAGGACAGTTAGTAGACTGAGGAGCTCTTTTCCAAGAGAAGAGGAAGGGACAGAAAACATTTATATAAAAAAGCATCACAGCAGATAAATCGGCTGATTGTAGCAGTATCCCCCCCTCAAAAAAATTATGCAATGATTCCATTTCACTTCACAGAGATATTTCTCTGCCAACCAGGAGGCATTAAAGTGAAAACACTTTAGAACATAGTTAGCGGTTGCTGCTGCTGCTGCTGCTAAGTCGCTTCAGTCATGTCTGACTCTGCGACCCCATAGATGGCAGCCCACCAGGCTCCCCTGTCCCTGGGATTCTCCAGGCAAGAACACTGGAGTGGGTTGCCATTTCCTGCTCCAGTGCATGAAAGTGAAAATTGAAATTGAAGTCGCTCAGTCGTGTCTGACTCTTAACGACCTCATGGACTGCAGCCCACTAGGCTCCTCTGTCCATGGGATTTTCCAGGCAAGAGTACTGGAGTGGGGTGCCATTGCCTTCTCTGAGTTAGCAGTTACTCCTCATTATATTATACATCAGCTGGGGAATAATATTTGTCTCTTATTAAACATAGCTTAGTGACAATTGCTGAGTTGTACACACTTGAAAAAATAGTAATGAAATTTCCTGGGAATCTGGAACAGAGCTTACAGCTTGTAAAGGTTTGGAAAATAGATAAGGGTTCTGGACAGGTATTGCTGAAATGTTTATATTCCAGACCTCTTAAATAAAGTTATAAAGTATAGAGATGCTAGGATGATAATAAACAGTCTAAGTAGGTTTGGGAGGAAAAATGTTCAGTTGTGCTTGAAACCATTATGAATGCAGTTTATCAAAAGAGAAATATGTTTTATTGGACAGAGCCCTTGAATAATTTTTGAGAAGCAGTGGAGGATTTTTCAACTTTTTTGATCTTCAACAGTAACCTATTTCTCATGTTAATGTGTATTTAAGACTTACTGGAAATACTCATAATATGAGCTGAAGACTGATGTCTGGCAGCAAGCATATTTATGAAATTGGGTTGGTTTTTATTACAATATTTTCTGAAATATGCTTTCACTGATATTTACAAAACAAATTGCCAGTTCGCACAAAGGTTGTTTTAATAAAAGCCAATGAAAACAACTGAGTTGCTAGGAAGAATGTTAAGAGGGAAATGGACTTTTCATAACCTCACATTATAATTTCTCTTTTTGGACAAAAATGTATTATTTGAATGAGTTTGGAACCAAAGGGAGTTTGCATGTCAAAATATCTACCTGGATGTTATATGTGATCATTTTTATTGCAAATGAAAAATATTAAATACAAGTAAAATGTTAAGTGTTGCCAGCATGAGTTTGGCAACATACTAGGAAAATGTTAGTTAAGAAATGGTGAACGTTGATCATGTTTCAGCTCTAGCCATAGAAACCATCATTAGCTTCCAGTTACCCACAGGGCACAACGTGAGATAGTCTGCCTGGCTTTCACAACCCTGCCTAATTTGGTCTTTCTCTGCCCAAAACATCTTTATCTTCCTTTGCTCCAGTTGAATGATCTTTCTGGTATCCCCTGGCACATGCTGACTATTCTCATGCAGTTTCCTGGCCTGAAGATCTCCTTGCCTCCATCCAACTCCTTCTCATTAAAACCCTCCCTTATATCTTCCAGAGCCTTCTCTGCTGGCTCAGTAGTAAAGAATCTGCCTGCCAATGCAGGATACATGGATTTGATCCCTGGATGAGGAAGATCCCCCAGAGAAGGAAATGACAACCTATCCCAGGATTCTTGCCTGGGAAATCCCATGGACAGAGGAGCCTGGTGGGCTAGAGTCCATAGGGTTGCAAAGAGTCAGAGATGACTTAGGCACAAAACAATAACAATGTATCTTCCAGAAAGGAGTTTAATCACATTATTCTGGCCCTTATTGACTTTTCTCCTTCCACTAAGCTACCTCAGTGATTGTTATCTTTAATGCTGTCCTACTCTGAGCCATGGTACAACACTTTCAGTGTTACCTACTGTTCCTCCATTCTCTTGCTGCTAAGTCACTTCAGTCGTGTCCGACTCTGTGCAACCCCAGAGACGGCAGCCCACCAGGCTCCCCCATCCCTGGGATTCTCCAGGCAAGAATACTGGAGTGGGTTGCCATTTCCTTCTCCAATGCGTGAAGAGTTACAACATTGCAAATTCCTGGAGGATAGCAAAAGATTAATATTTTTAATTCCCTCCCTCTTGCCCACAGCACCTAATAGTGATTAGTACATCGTGGTCTTGTACAGATACCTACTGAATTAAATTCATTGACTGTCTTTTCCTGCCTCAGTTTCCTGGCCTGTTTCCTTTTATGATCTCCAGAATTAGTCCCAACTCATTGCTCATTGAGAAAATCTCAAAGCCTTAGTTTTGATATCCATAAAACAGAGACAGTGGTCCTACCTCCTTTGCAGATATTAAAAAGATTGTTGAGAAGATTTAAAAGCTTCTAACGTGTTATCTTAGACTTCACACATCCAAGCCCAGACTCTAGATTTTCCCTTTCAAACCTGTTCTCTCCCCAGTCTTTACCTTCTCACTGAAGGGGGTCACCATTCATTGAACAGTCACTAGAGCTAAAGCCCTTGCCTTCCTTGTTCCTCCTCCTTTCCTGTATCCCATAATCAAGCTTTGCTGAATCCTGTTGGCTCTGCCTCTGAAACTGACTTATTGTCTAGATCATCTCTTCTTTTGGCACCACCCATACTGCTATCTTGCTTAGCTACAAACAGCTCAAGAGTTTCAGAACTCAGCCTCTTTCTCCCATTTTCGTTTCCCTGGAGTCTTGTCTTCATACAGCAACCACAGTGGTTCTTTCAGCTGCACTGGCCTTTTGGCAAGCACACTACTTCTTTAGAGCCTTTGCTCTTGCTATGCCTTCTGCCTAGAATGACCCTTCTCAAGATGGTCACATGAGCCACTCCCAACTGTCCTTCAGAATACTGTTCAACTATTGCCTTCCCTGACCTGACCTCCCTATGTAAACTACATCTTCACTCTTGATTCACTCAGTTCCTGACCTGCTACTTCATTTATCTTATTGTCTGTTTTCCCTCTTGTGATAGTAAGCTCTGTGAGGGCAGGGATATGTCTCACTCATTAATACATCACCAGCACCTGACATTTAGAGGGGCTCAATTATCTTAATTACCTCAATTAATTTCACCATCTCTGGTTTATATTTAATACATGGTAGTAAAAAGAAAATATTTATATTGATTTATTTGATATACATCTTTTACTGCATCATCTAGGTATATTAATGCAACTGGGTCTACAGTGAGTTACAACCGAAACAAAACATTTGGAACTTTTTTCAAAAAACTGTGGGCTGAAACTCCAGAAATTCCATTTCACCACTCTGGCACTGTCTTCATGTTAATGGTTCTCAGTGAAGCCATCTTTCTTGGTACCTATTCAAATAGTTTGAGATATCACAGGTGCTGTCCTACTAGCACCCCCAGATCAACAAAAAACATTTAACTATTAATATCTTTAGCATCTTTACCAGAAAAAGGAAAAAGAAAAGACCTGAAAGTGAAGTCACTCAGATGTGTCTGGCTGTTGGTGACCCCATGGACGGTAGGCGACCCCATGACTGTAGCCTGTCAGGCTCCTCTGCCCGTGAGATTTCCCAGGCAAGAATGCTGGAGTGGGTTGACATTTCCTTCTCCAGGGGACCTTCCTGACCCAGGGATCGAACCCAGGTCACCCACATTGCAGGCAGACTCTTTATCATCTGAGCCACCAGGGAATTCTAGTGTTTTAGCATCTTGAGTTTTGCAAATAAGGTATTATTAAAGCACTTTTACATGAAACATTCAAAGTTTTAGCAATAGTAATTGAATGTGCTACTTTGATTTATATGTTTTCCTAAAGGTTTCCTTCTCCTTTCAGTAGATAAATGCTTTGCCATAGTCAAAGCTGTAAATCTACATTGCAGTGGTACACTCATATATTATTTTTTGAAGTTCAGCTGAGTATTTTGTGTCTAAAAATGCTCACTTAAGTTTAACTACATAGTAGGTTATGTTAAAAGCTCTAATAATATGTTTTTAAATGTTTTGCAATTACTTCATTGACACATTTTGAATAAAAATTTTGTTTCAGTTTTTTTAATGCATGAAACTGATTNACTAGGCTCCTCTGTCCATGGGATTTTCCAGGCAAGAGTACTGGAGTGGGGTGCCATTGCCTTCTCCAGTGACCCACCAAAGAAACTGTTAAAAAACAGAAAAAAAAAAAAAATTCTGGCAATCCACATATACCTTAACCCAGTCATCCTCACTAACCAAACTAATCAAATTTACTGATTTCACTTTGTAAAGATGATTTTAGGTCCCTCATCCCCTACTTAGGTATTGGACACTTACTGTCATTTACCTTACATTCATCATTAAGATTTTACTTCTTGATTAAGCCTTTGATCCTTCTTTAATATAAATACCCACATATTTTAAAACATTTGTAAACATCTACTGTAATATATTCAGGTCTTTACTGAGACTCATGAGGTCTTGCTTTTAAGTTTTATATATTTTCATTATCAGTGTATGTTTGTTTATCCCTTTCAAATGAATAATACTATTTGCATCAAAGGCACAGATTAATAATATACATGGGAATGCTGTCTTTCACAATACTCACTGAGAGATTGAGGCTCCTGGGGTATTTGGGCTAACCTGCTTCTTTTAACGATCTGAGGATTCAAGTATTTTAAGTTCTGGTTAAATTCTGGTCCAAAAATATGCAATGAATTGGCACGTGAGGGACCAGATTATAGATTTTCTCTCTAGTCCTTCTTCCTTAATAGAACTATATGTTATGATATAACTATAGCATTTAATATAGACCTTGCAATTAAAAAATATATTTTAAACCAATATTACGGGGAAATTTAAATACTTTGTTTCAAATTTCAAGATCTCTACAAAATGCTATTTTTTTAAAAAGTGTGAAAAAATGCCTCCTTCTACTACCTAGAAATCTGCCACATTTTCTGGTTGTGCCTGTCGAAATTTGGCTCATCAGTGTCTCAGACCACCTTCATCTCTCCACTTTCCATTTCTGTCAGTTGCACTAGAATTCCTACAGTCACTAGAATTCATTGAAGTTCATCAAGAGCGAGTCCTTGCTCTTGTTATTCAGCTGGCCTCAACGTTCTCTTAATTTTTCCTTTAATATTTTCTCACTTTTGTCTCTTCCTTTCTTTTCTCAGGCCTTCATTCTTCATTTTGACCCCTGAATTTTTACAATAGCCCCCTCACCTTTACTTATTATAGAATCATCGATTTTTGTCACACCAAGCCTGTTTGTGAAACCAGTGGCCACTGTGCCTTTCCTAAACACTGCACACACCGTGTTCACTCCTCCATCAGAAAGGATCAGTGACCGTCCGTACTCTCAAAACCTAATCACCCTGGCTTCTTCAACCCTCTTTAAACTGGTCCCCATTTAACTATCAAACTGAATTGCTCCAGGCAAGGCACTCTTCTCCTCGAGGTACAGACACACGAAGAAGCCAATGAGCTGCTGGAAAAAGCCCCAGCTGTGGGGCCCAGCCGATCTGGGTAAATCCTAATTTTGAAAGGCCCGATGGACGGCCTACAGCAAGTGTCTTACCTTCCCTAAGCCTCTTTCCCCTTTTGTCATATGGAGACAATAACATTCACCTCAAAGATTTACTGAGGTTGTTGTTCAGTCGCCAAGTCGTGTCCGACCCTTTGTGATCCCACGGATAGCAGCATGCCAGTCTTCCCCATCCCTCACCATCTCCCGGAGTAAGACTAAGGAGTAAAATGATATTTGCTTCATTTCATAGATACTGTATTGCACCTGGCTTCTAGTAACAGTGCAGTAAGAGAATTCAGTCCCTCCATTCTGCTTTTTCACTCATAGTAGTTTCTCTACTTAAAATGAACTTCCTCCTTCCATCTCCTGTCAGACCCATTCTGTTAGGCTCTCATAAAGCCAGGCCTTGCAGTAAGCTTTCCTAACTACCCTAACCCACATCGATCTCCCCTCACCTCTGCTCTCGGCCCTGTCTTTTACAACTCAGTCCTCGGCTGCAAGTATGCCTTGAATTATTTGCTGTCATTTCATGTTTTATAGAGCATTAAGTATCATGTGAGCTGCTTCACAGAAAAATCATATCTTATACTCCACAATGACTAGCATGTTTCTAGGCACACAAACCCATACTCAAAATCTGTGCAAAATTAATTCACTGACTTACTTTGGAATATGAAGAAACTTTTATTGTAGAAACCAGGACAGGACAGTTAGTAGACTGAGGAGCTCTTTTCCAAGAGAAGAGGAAGGGACAGAAAACATTTATATAAAAAAGCATCACAGCAGATAAATCGGCTGATTGTAGCAGTATCCCCCCCTCAAAAAAATTATGCAATGATTCCATTTCACTTCACAGAGATATTTCTCTGCCAACCAGGAGGCATTAAAGTGAAAACACTTTAGAACATAGTTAGCGGTTGCTGCTGCTGCTGCTGCTAAGTCGCTTCAGTCATGTCTGACTCTGCGACCCCATAGATGGCAGCCCACCAGGCTCCCCTGTCCCTGGGATTCTCCAGGCAAGAACACTGGAGTGGGTTGCCATTTCCTGCTCCAGTGCATGAAAGTGAAAATTGAAATTGAAGTCGCTCAGTCGTGTCTGACTCTTAACGACCTCATGGACTGCAGCCCACTAGGCTCCTCTGTCCATGGGATTTTCCAGGCAAGAGTACTGGAGTGGGGTGCCATTGCCTTCTCTGAGTTAGCAGTTACTCCTCATTATATTATACATCAGCTGGGGAATAATATTTGTCTCTTATTAAACATAGCTTAGTGACAATTGCTGAGTTGTACACACTTGAAAAAATAGTAATGAAATTTCCTGGGAATCTGGAACAGAGCTTACAGCTTGTAAAGGTTTGGAAAATAGATAAGGGTTCTGGACAGGTATTGCTGAAATGTTTATATTCCAGACCTCTTAAATAAAGTTATAAAGTATAGAGATGCTAGGATGATAATAAACAGTCTAAGTAGGTTTGGGAGGAAAAATGTTCAGTTGTGCTTGAAACCATTATGAATGCAGTTTATCAAAAGAGAAATATGTTTTATTGGACAGAGCCCTTGAATAATTTTTGAGAAGCAGTGGAGGATTTTTCAACTTTTTTGATCTTCAACAGTAACCTATTTCTCATGTTAATGTGTATTTAAGACTTACTGGAAATACTCATAATATGAGCTGAAGACTGATGTCTGGCAGCAAGCATATTTATGAAATTGGGTTGGTTTTTATTACAATATTTTCTGAAATATGCTTTCACTGATATTTACAAAACAAATTGCCAGTTCGCACAAAGGTTGTTTTAATAAAAGCCAATGAAAACAACTGAGTTGCTAGGAAGAATGTTAAGAGGGAAATGGACTTTTCATAACCTCACATTATAATTTCTCTTTTTGGACAAAAATGTATTATTTGAATGAGTTTGGAACCAAAGGGAGTTTGCATGTCAAAATATCTACCTGGATGTTATATGTGATCATTTTTATTGCAAATGAAAAATATTAAATACAAGTAAAATGTTAAGTGTTGCCAGCATGAGTTTGGCAACATACTAGGAAAATGTTAGTTAAGAAATGGTGAACGTTGATCATGTTTCAGCTCTAGCCATAGAAACCATCATTAGCTTCCAGTTACCCACAGGGCACAACGTGAGATAGTCTGCCTGGCTTTCACAACCCTGCCTAATTTGGTCTTTCTCTGCCCAAAACATCTTTATCTTCCTTTGCTCCAGTTGAATGATCTTTCTGGTATCCCCTGGCACATGCTGACTATTCTCATGCAGTTTCCTGGCCTGAAGATCTCCTTGCCTCCATCCAACTCCTTCTCATTAAAACCCTCCCTTATATCTTCCAGAGCCTTCTCTGCTGGCTCAGTAGTAAAGAATCTGCCTGCCAATGCAGGATACATGGATTTGATCCCTGGATGAGGAAGATCCCCCAGAGAAGGAAATGACAACCTATCCCAGGATTCTTGCCTGGGAAATCCCATGGACAGAGGAGCCTGGTGGGCTAGAGTCCATAGGGTTGCAAAGAGTCAGAGATGACTTAGGCACAAAACAATAACAATGTATCTTCCAGAAAGGAGTTTAATCACATTATTCTGGCCCTTATTGACTTTTCTCCTTCCACTAAGCTACCTCAGTGATTGTTATCTTTAATGCTGTCCTACTCTGAGCCATGGTACAACACTTTCAGTGTTACCTACTGTTCCTCCATTCTCTTGCTGCTAAGTCACTTCAGTCGTGTCCGACTCTGTGCAACCCCAGAGACGGCAGCCCACCAGGCTCCCCCATCCCTGGGATTCTCCAGGCAAGAATACTGGAGTGGGTTGCCATTTCCTTCTCCAATGCGTGAAGAGTTACAACATTGCAAATTCCTGGAGGATAGCAAAAGATTAATATTTTTAATTCCCTCCCTCTTGCCCACAGCACCTAATAGTGATTAGTACATCGTGGTCTTGTACAGATACCTACTGAATTAAATTCATTGACTGTCTTTTCCTGCCTCAGTTTCCTGGCCTGTTTCCTTTTATGATCTCCAGAATTAGTCCCAACTCATTGCTCATTGAGAAAATCTCAAAGCCTTAGTTTTGATATCCATAAAACAGAGACAGTGGTCCTACCTCCTTTGCAGATATTAAAAAGATTGTTGAGAAGATTTAAAAGCTTCTAACGTGTTATCTTAGACTTCACACATCCAAGCCCAGACTCTAGATTTTCCCTTTCAAACCTGTTCTCTCCCCAGTCTTTACCTTCTCACTGAAGGGGGTCACCATTCATTGAACAGTCACTAGAGCTAAAGCCCTTGCCTTCCTTGTTCCTCCTCCTTTCCTGTATCCCATAATCAAGCTTTGCTGAATCCTGTTGGCTCTGCCTCTGAAACTGACTTATTGTCTAGATCATCTCTTCTTTTGGCACCACCCATACTGCTATCTTGCTTAGCTACAAACAGCTCAAGAGTTTCAGAACTCAGCCTCTTTCTCCCATTTTCGTTTCCCTGGAGTCTTGTCTTCATACAGCAACCACAGTGGTTCTTTCAGCTGCACTGGCCTTTTGGCAAGCACACTACTTCTTTAGAGCCTTTGCTCTTGCTATGCCTTCTGCCTAGAATGACCCTTCTCAAGATGGTCACATGAGCCACTCCCAACTGTCCTTCAGAATACTGTTCAACTATTGCCTTCCCTGACCTGACCTCCCTATGTAAACTACATCTTCACTCTTGATTCACTCAGTTCCTGACCTGCTACTTCATTTATCTTATTGTCTGTTTTCCCTCTTGTGATAGTAAGCTCTGTGAGGGCAGGGATATGTCTCACTCATTAATACATCACCAGCACCTGACATTTAGAGGGGCTCAATTATCTTAATTACCTCAATTAATTTCACCATCTCTGGTTTATATTTAATACATGGTAGTAAAAAGAAAATATTTATATTGATTTATTTGATATACATCTTTTACTGCATCATCTAGGTATATTAATGCAACTGGGTCTACAGTGAGTTACAACCGAAACAAAACATTTGGAACTTTTTTCAAAAAACTGTGGGCTGAAACTCCAGAAATTCCATTTCACCACTCTGGCACTGTCTTCATGTTAATGGTTCTCAGTGAAGCCATCTTTCTTGGTACCTATTCAAATAGTTTGAGATATCACAGGTGCTGTCCTACTAGCACCCCCAGATCAACAAAAAACATTTAACTATTAATATCTTTAGCATCTTTACCAGAAAAAGGAAAAAGAAAAGACCTGAAAGTGAAGTCACTCAGATGTGTCTGGCTGTTGGTGACCCCATGGACGGTAGGCGACCCCATGACTGTAGCCTGTCAGGCTCCTCTGCCCGTGAGATTTCCCAGGCAAGAATGCTGGAGTGGGTTGACATTTCCTTCTCCAGGGGACCTTCCTGACCCAGGGATCGAACCCAGGTCACCCACATTGCAGGCAGACTCTTTATCATCTGAGCCACCAGGGAATTCTAGTGTTTTAGCATCTTGAGTTTTGCAAATAAGGTATTATTAAAGCACTTTTACATGAAACATTCAAAGTTTTAGCAATAGTAATTGAATGTGCTACTTTGATTTATATGTTTTCCTAAAGGTTTCCTTCTCCTTTCAGTAGATAAATGCTTTGCCATAGTCAAAGCTGTAAATCTACATTGCAGTGGTACACTCATATATTATTTTTTGAAGTTCAGCTGAGTATTTTGTGTCTAAAAATGCTCACTTAAGTTTAACTACATAGTAGGTTATGTTAAAAGCTCTAATAATATGTTTTTAAATGTTTTGCAATTACTTCATTGACACATTTTGAATAAAAATTTTGTTTCAGTTTTTTTAATGCATGAAACTGATTATATTATGTTCATTAAATTTTCCTTCATTAATAATTACAAAATTTCCTTATTGAAATTGTGAGCTTTAGCAAAACTTGTTTGCCATTCTGATTAAAAAAATGTGCTTACCTGTTCAACTTTTAACAACACAAACTTAAGAGTTCCATTTCCATCCAACATTTATATCATTTGCAATAATAGTCAGATTTAATTAATCAGATGTTTAAGTTGAAAGAATTTTGTTGTTTTGCACTTCAGAAATACAAACTATTTATTTATTAATGTCATAATGATTTTTACCTAGTATCACAATATGCCTCAGATTATATTGATTATATTTTTCTTCTTTGATCTCCTGAAAAGTCTGAATATTTATCTATTCATGATACTTGAAAAAAAATTTTAAAACCTATCCAACTTTGAAGTCCTCTTCACTGTGAATTTCCATTTTAAATATTTTATATTATAAATGTATATAAATATAACATGTTATTAATATAAGTATATAATAAATTAAAATTATGTACACAGGAATTTAATTACACTATCATTTAAAAACAGTAAAAACTAAACAAGTCAGAAGCAATAGTTTGAGCTTGAGGATGATGACTGGGGATCCTCTGGAAGCCCAGAGTGCTTAGGAAAAGATGCACAATGTACCTTTGTTGCCTATCAGGACAAAGTCTAGACCATACACCATGCTGCAAAATTTCCCTCAATGCTACACTGCTGAGGAACTCAGGTATCAATGATCAAAGCAACATCTTATAATGATCAGTTTGTACTAACAAGATTATATTTTTCATTCCTAACTTTACCAATTTTTTCCTACCAACCAGCCTACAATCCAGTTTACCCACTAGGTGGGCATACTTGTGTGTGTCCAGGAGGTGTCAGAAGATCTCCTCATCTCCCCTCTGTGTTCCCTCTGCATGGCCACCCACTTGTCCTTCTGTGCTGCCAATATGATCGTGTCACATCCTGTTTCAGTCTCAACCCTCACTATTACTTACTTGGCCTTTCACAGTCTTCCTGGCTCCATTCCAGCTGCATCTTCCCTCCTCTGTCCCAGCCCCTGTCATACCTAACAACTGCACAACTCAAACCTGCTAGAGAATTTTGTGCCTTCATGTATACAGGATTTTTTTAGAATGCCCTTCTTAAAAAAAGTCCTATATAAATCAGATGTACTTCCTCTGTACAACTAAGACTGACTTCCTATTTCCTATTTACAGTTCGCCATGTTTCCACGGTACTTATGCATACCATGATGATGGTAATTATATTAGAGTTATTGGTGGATCTGCTCTCTCACTTGACTGTGCACTTTTCAAGGACAAGTAGTGAGCTATATTGTCTTTGGGTCCTCTCTGTTGAATACACTCAGTCACTCATAACTGGAGGAATGATGAAACCAAATGCAATCATTCTTCCTGTTATACCACAACCACCCATCTTTAAATCACATTCTTCCTACCTTCCATATTTTTTTTACTGAGGTAAAACAAACAAATGGCAATATTAAATGTTCACTCTAATGCCTTTTGGTATATGTACACACCAAGATATAGAACATTTTCAGCCATATAGAAGATTTCCTCAAGCTTCTTCCAAACAATACCTACACCCCCAAGGAAATTAACACTGTTCTGACTATTAACACTGTTCTACCATCATCAACTACTTTTCCTGTTCTTAAATTTTATTTAAATGATACACATGAACTCTTTATGCTTAACATAAAGTCTGTGAAATTCATACATGTTGTTGCATTATAGATCATGTGTTCTCTTTGATGACTTTGCAGTATTCCATGTATGAACGTACTATGATTTATTTGTGAATTCTCTTGCTGATTGACATTTGGGTCATCTCAATGACATTGGGACATTGCAGTTTGAGATATTACAAATGATACTACTATAAAATTTTTGTATGGATTTTTCTTTGGACATATGTACTCACTTTCCTGAGTATGTAACTAGTGATGGAAAAGTTGGTCGTAGGACAGGCATATGTTTAGCTTTAGTAGCTACAACCACAGAGTTTTCTAAAAGGACTGTGCCCATTTACACCCCATTAGTAATTTATGAAGTTCCAAGTCACTTATCAGTCTTTTTAATTCCATAATTTTTTTTGTTTTGTATTTCTACTGCACTTCATATTGTTGTTGTTGTTAATTGCTCAGCCATGTCCAGCTCTTTGCAACCCCATGGGCTGCAGCACGCCAGGCTTCCCTGTCCTTCACCAAATCTATATGTTGAAACTAAATTCCTAATGTGATGGTACTAGGAGATGGGTCCTTGGAAGTGGAGCTCTCATGAAGAGGGTTATTGCCTTTATAAAAGACACTCTAGAGAGATTCCTCTTTCTGCTGCTGCTGCTGCTGCTGCTAAGTCACTTCAGTCGTGTCCGACTCTGTGTGACCCCATAGACGGCAGCCCACCAGGCTCCCCCATCCCTGGGATTCTCCAGGCAAGAATACTGGAGTGGGTTGCCATTTCCTTCTCCAATGCATGAAAGAGAAAAGTGAAAGTGAAGTCGCTCAGTCTGTCCGACTGTTAGCGACCCCATGGACTGCAGCCCACCAGGCTACTCCGTCCATTGGATTTTCCAGGCAAGAGTACTGGGGTGGGGTGCCATTGCCTTCCTTGCCTCTTTCTGCTATGTTACATTATAGTGAGAAGAGGGCCTCCATGAGCCAAGAAGTGAACTCTCACTAGACACTCAATCTGCAAGTGCCTTGATATTGGACTTTTAACTCTAGAACTGTAAGAAACAGAATTCTGTTTTTAAAAACCCCCGAAGTCTGTGGTATTCTGTTATTAGCCCAAACAAACCAAGACATACAATAATAGTTCTCCCTCTCTGATCTAAATTTGTTTCAGTCAGTCCGTCCCCCCATTGAAGTCCCTCTTACCCTATGACCAGTTTGTTTGCCATTTTGTGACTCTTTCCAGCTATTCAATCCCTTTCTAGGTTTTATGCTTAAAACTCAACACAGCTTTCCATGTACAAGGATATTCTAGTTTTGTACAGCTGTAGGGTAATGTTTTCTATTTTGTTCCCCCTTTTTTTCTAGATCTGGTGAGCCAAGGCCTTTTAACCAGAACTGCAGCACATTAAGCTGATAGTTATGGGAAAGCATTAAACATAGTCACCCTTCCTATAACTGATCATCAAAACCTATGAAGTTTTTTTTGAAGTTTCATAAAAGAAATTTCTTTTTTTTTTAAATTGAAGTATATTTGATTTACAGTGTTGTTTTACTTTCTGGTATACAGCGAAGTAGTTCAGCTATATAT
The DNA here is from genome assembly GCA_006410675.1 of Oreotragus oreotragus. Taxonomy (NCBI): domain Eukaryota; kingdom Metazoa; phylum Chordata; class Mammalia; order Artiodactyla; family Bovidae; genus Oreotragus; species Oreotragus oreotragus. Next base: position 107,698 of record SJYX01006694.1, on the reverse strand, counting down.
CTATAGTCTTTGTCATATGCTTTCCCACTATGGTTCACCACAAAATATTGAATATATTACCCTTTGCTCTAGTAGGACCTTGTTGCGTATCTATTTTATATACAGTAGTTTTTATCTGCTAATCCCAAACTCCTAATATACCCCTTCCCTGCCCTTTTCCCCTTTGGTAACTAAGTTTGTTTTCTATGTCTGTGTGTCTGTTTCTGTTTTGTAAATAAGTTCATTTGTATCATTTCTTTTTAGTTTCCACATATAAAGGATATCATATATTTGTCTTTCTCTTTCTGACTTAGTTAAGATAAAAATCTCTAGGTCCATCCATGTTGCTGCAAAATGCATTATTTCATTATTTTTTTATAGATGAGTGATACTTCACTGTATGTAGGTACCACATCTTCTTTATTTATTCATCTGTCGATAGACATTTAGTTTGCTTCCATGTCCTGGCTATTGTAGATAATGCTGCCATGAACAGAGCGGTGCACATATCTTTTTGGATTAGTTTTCTCTAGATGTATGTCCAGGAATGGGATTGCTGCATTATATAAAGCCTCTAAACTTCTAACTAGAGTTTAGATTATGTTTTCTTCAATGCATCTACTTACATTTTACACAATGAATGTCATTTGACACACATGCTTGCTCAATTCAGAAAGCTTTGTCAAGTCTCCCTGCAGTGTTTAATTACTCCCTTGGCACACAGCGTCACTGTCAGTGTCTGCCAGTGAAGGCAAGGCAGAGTGGTAGAGGAAGGCGCATTGTCTGGGAATCAGGATGTGTTTTTTCCTATCTGTGACACCTTGACCAAGTCTCCATGCTGTAGATTTCTTTTCCCATCTGCAAAATGAAGGAATTAGACAAAACGGCAATGAAAGAAACCGCCTAGCACCAAATTCTAAAAGCTTTTGTTTCACTGTAACTGTTTACACATCTTGCATAAAGGTGGTTAAGTAAGACATATACAAGGAAGGTCCTCCTCTCTGTTAACGCTTCTCCATCGAGAGAGGTGTCTGCTTAACCTTACCTTTGTTTTTAAGCAAGTTTTCTAACTATGATGAAACATTTCCTCCACTTCCACGAAAAGTCAGTATTTTTAGTATGAATATTTGTGAACTGCTTTCTAAAATTAAGGCAGTTCTCTTCCTGACGTTACCTTGTCTTTACCCTTCACAACCTTGATACCTTGTATTAATCCTCTTTGTTTTCTGCTAAATATTCCTATGGTGTGTGGCCCTAGGTGTTCCAGATAACATAGCAGTTTCTCAGGCAGGGTATATTGAATAGACTTGTGGGGTTAAACCCCCCAAATTGTATAAATACTATGAAAAATCATCTGATATCAAAAAATGTATATGACTTTGTGTGTGTGTCTGCGCGCGTGTGCGCACGCGCTCAGTTACTTCAGTCATGTCCAACTCTTTGAGACCCCATGGACTGCAGTCCACCAGGCCCCTCTGTCCATGCAGTTGTCCAGCCAAGAATACCAGAGTGCATGGCCATGCCCTCCTCCAGGGGATCTTCTCGACCCAGGGGTGGAACCCAGGTCCTACGTTTGCGTTACAGGTGGATTCTTTACCCAGTGAGCCCCCTGGGAAGCCCTTATGACTCCATATATGTATTTAATAATTGAGTTTTGGTTAAACTAGTTTAAGGTTAGGAATATTAACTTCAACTACCTCTGTTGTCTTTAAAAATTTTATTGATGTATAATTGATTTATAGTGTTGTGTTAATTACTGCTGTACAGCAAAGTGACTCAGTTATACATGTGCATATATTCTTTTTCATATTTTTTTTTCATTATGTCAGCCACCTCTGTCTTTGCATAAGTATTTAGGTGACTGAACAAGGATAGAGTTTCATTATTCACACATTTTATTGTAATCACAAAGATAATGCATTAGATAATATTTATTATTAAACTTGTCATGCATACCTTATAAATTTAGCAACAGCCTAGGAAAATGTTTATGGAAAAATGATTTATTAGGACCAGATTTTCAGCCTTTGTGATGGAGATAATTGTGGATGTGTTATTTTACTCTTTGACATGAAGATGTCACTTTTGCTCAGAGGGTATATGCTCTAAAATATATTTAAAGCAATGATCTGTTTTTCTGAAGAAACTTGCTTAGCTTAATCTCTCTGGTGTTCAGTAACTAGGAGCAATCATGTCTAGAGACAAAAGGTTTTGATCATGTGGAACAGAATTTGCAGTCTAATAATTAGACAATTAAAATACTTTCTGTGAGGGATACATGAAATGATTAAATTGATGTCTCAGAAAAAAATTAATAGGTTAGAAATGGAAAAAGTTTTTGGAGGCTTGCATAGACCCAGTAGGAGGTATTTTCAATAGTCTAGGTTTGAGGTAGTTATTGGTTGAACTAGATGAGTTGTCATAAGAATAAAAAAGAAGTGATAGATTCAAGAGTTTCTAGAAAGAAAGTAACTGACTGTATACCTAAAGGAGAATGGAAGAGGATTTAAGTAGGATGACTGGGAAAAATGACAAGTCTCAGAAACTGACAAATTTAGCTAAATGAACTTAGGTGATTTTTATTGTTTGTGACAGGGCCGGGGGAGGGAATGATTTTGTCTGTTTTGTTTATAGAGTATTATGTTTTCATTCCAATCCCAAAGAAAGGCAATGCCAAAGAATGCTCAAACTACCGCACAATTGCACTCGTCTCACACGCTAGTAAAGTAATGCTCAAAATTCTCCAAGCCAGGCTTCAGCAATACGTGAAATGTGAACTTCCGAATGTTCAAGCTGGTTTTAGAAAAGGCAGAGGAACCAGAGATCAAATTGCCAACATCCGCTGGATCATCAAAAAAACAAGAGAGTACCAGAAAAACGTCTATTTCTGCTTTATTGACTAGGCCAAAGCCTTTGACTGTGTGGATCACAATAGACCGTGGAAAATTCTGAAAGAGATGGGAATACCAGAGCACCTGACCTGCCTCTTGAGAAACCTGTATGCAGGTCAGGAAACAACAGTTAGAACCGGACATGGAACAACAGACTGGATCCAAATAGGAAAAGGAGTACGTCAAGGCTATATATTGTCACCCAGCTTATTTAACTTATATGCAGAGTACTTCATGAGAAACGCTGGGCTGAAGGAAGCACAAGGTGGATGGAATNCACCCTGCTTATTTAACTTATATGCAGAATACATCATGAGAAACACTGGGCTGGAAGAAGCACAAGCTGGAATCAAGATTGCTAGGAGAAATATCAATAACCTCAGATATGCAGATGATACCACCCTTATGGCAGAAAGTGAAGAGGAACTCAAAAGCCTCTTGATGAAAGTGAAAGAGGAGAGTGAAAAAGTTGGCTTAAAGCTCAACATTCAGAAAATGAAGATCATGGCATCCGGTCCCATCACTTCATGGGAAATAGATGGGGAAACAGTGGAAACAGTGTCAGACTTTATTTTTGGGGGCTCCAAAATCACTGCAGATGGTGACTGCAGCCATGAAATTAAAAGACACACTCCTTGGAAGAAAAGTTATGATCAACCTAGATAGCATATTGAAAATCAGAGACATTACTTTGCCAGCAAAGGTCCGTCTAGTCAAGGCTATCGTTTTTCCTGTGGTCATGTATGGATGTGAGAGTTGGACTGTGAAGAAGGGTGAGTGCTGAAGAATTGATGCTTTTGAACTGTAGTGTTGGAGAAGACTCTTGTGAGTCCCTTGGACTGCAAAGAGATCCAACCAGTCCATTCTGAAAGAGATCAGCCCTGGGTGTTCTTTGGAGGGAATGATGCTAAAGCTGAAGCTCCAGTACTTTGGCCACTTTATGCGAAGAGTTGACTCATTGGAAAAGACTCTGATGCTGGGAGGGATTGGGGGCAGGCGGAGAAGGGGACAACAGAGGATGAGATGGCTGGATGGCAACACCAACTCGAAGGACTTAAGTTTGAGTGAACTCTGGGAGTTGGTGATGGACAGGGAGGCTGGTGTGCTGCAATTCATGAGTCAGACACAACTGAGCAACTGAACTGAACTTAATAATAGCTACTATTTACTGAGCTCTTAAGATTTCTATAAACAATCCCCAATCTTCACGCAAATTTAGTTAAGTGCTCTTAATCTCACGTTTCAATTAAGAACACTGTGTTTCAGAGGTTATAGGAATTGCCAGGTTTCACACAATGACTCAATGAAACAAAATTGAAATCCAGATCTAGCTATTTTTTAACTAGCTCCAAAACCCAAGGACTTCCCATCAAATGAGTAAATGTTGGAGAGGATTAAATGAAAAATTGGGGCATGTAGCTCAGATTCTGGCACATGGAAGTCGCTTACTACATGTTTCCTTTTTTTCTCCTCTTGGTTGGCATGATTCTTCCTCCATTAGAACTGACAGTTTCTTTTCTTCTTGGCCTGTTTCCTAACCTTATGCTCTGTACTAAGTATTAATATTTGGCAGGAAGGCACCATTAATATAGTGAAGGAGGTTATATGTTTTTTCTCTCCTGCATCTTTCACCCTTTCCTTATTTCACTGAGATCTCATAGGGTGATGGACTTATTCTCTTCTTAGGCCCTGTGTCTTTTTGACAGCCTTATAAAAGCTATAGATTTTTCTCTCAGAAAAAAAATGCAGATAAGGACATATTCACATACTTTGTAAATAATTTCACAGATCCATGAAACCTGAGGACCCCAGTGGTTTTAGGGAGTCCTTCGTAAGATCCTCTACCATTCAAGAAAGAATTCTATATTTAGATCCTTATATTCTAAAAGGGAAACATCCAAGACCTGCAGAGTTTATCATCAATGTAGCAATGGGATGGGGAGAGTTAGTAGGGTCTTTATGTGAAGTAATGCATGTAGCTGAAAACCCTGGGAATGCTGGGATCTGCCTGTTGCAGGGACAAGGAGATGGGAAAAGAAATAGTTACAGGATTTATGCACTATCCGTTCCCCCGAATTTGGTCAAGATAGTACATACAGAGGTTCTAGAATGAAATGAAATCTGGAGGCCTCTGTGTGCCCCATGGTGCTCATGAGTATCTGTATCTTTGTGAGCCTGTCTCTCCAGAGGAAATAGATGGAGAATATTTGGAGGCTGGAGGGAGAAGGCAGAGTCTGAGACATTTGTTAAGAGGGAATGGACTGGTGATGGAGGAGATGCAAAATTAGGTGAGCAGAGGTCCCACAAACCACCTGGTCACTTAGATTGGGTAGCTGTACCTATAAGGCAACGTATATATAAACAACTTCATATAATTTCTATACACTCACATGGGCTTCCCTGGTGGCTCAGCAATAAAGAATCTGTATGCTAACACAGGAGACATGAGTTCAGTCCCTGGGTTTACAAGATCTCCTGGAGAAGGAAATGGCAACCCACTCCAATATTCTTGCTTGGGAAATTCCATGGACAGAGGAGCTTGGCTGGCTACAGTCCATGGGGGTCACAAAGAGTCAGACACGACTTAAGAGACTTAATGACAGCAACATGCTCACATATTTTGAATTAAGAATTTAAATTGTGAGCATATACAAATTACATAAATGCCTTTCAAAATCCAGAGTTGTTTATATGTAACTATGCACACGTGTACACTGCACCTGCATATATGAATGTGCTAGATCTCCACTTTGATCAAAGAATCTCATTTATTATCCATGTTAATAAAAATGCATTCAAGTAAACATAACATTTGAAGTAACCTAGAATATCAAAGATAACAGTTAAATAACAAAGATTTACTTTGTACCTTTTGGCAGAGGTACATATTAATATTTTCAGTCATTTATTTGCACAGCCCAGTTGAAGAACTAAGTTGGTTATAATGATGTAGTATGGACTTTCTGAAATATATCCTCCCAGATGCAAAATAGAAAATATTATATAAACCTAGTATTTAATACCTGTTTTAAAACAATATACACAATGTGCTTAGTTGCTCAGTCATGTATGACTCTGTGCCTCCATGGGCAGTAGCCCATCAGGCTCCTCCATTAGTGGGGATTCTCCAGGCAAGGATACTGCAGTGAGTTGCTATGTCTTCCTCCAGCCTATCTTCCCGACCTATGGATTGAACTCTAGTCTCCTGCATTGACAGGTGGATTCTTTACAATGAGCACACTCATGAACACATTTGGAAAAAATCTATACATCTGCATACAAACCTGGATTACTTTCTCACCTCGTATTCCATATAAGTCACAATCCAAGAAATGCATCTGGGGTCAGTAAACATTAGCAGCTGTGGCATTGTTACCACAGCAGCTCCTGGTGAGTCATAGCTTCTTTTCAGGCTCCTCTGAAATCTGACTTTGCCACTCCTCACACCAGCAGGTGGGGTTTTTCCCCTCTCCATTGAATTTGAGCTAGCCGTGTAATATGTTCTGATCATGTACATGGCAGAAGCGACCTTGGGTGACTTTCAACACCAAGCCATAAAAGGCTTTGGAGTTTCTGCTCTTGTAGAATGCTTCCTCAAGGTCACTAAATAGGTCTAGCCTACTAAAAGAGAACCCAGGTGCACCAGTAGATCACCATGACCATGAACTCCAGGCAAGTGAGTGAGGTCATCACGGACCTTCCTGTCCAGCCAACCCTCGAGCTTAATGAGCCCATGAGTGAGCCCAGGCAAAACAAGCAGAACCATGGAGCCAGCCCACAGAACCATTAGAAAGAGTAAGCTGCTATTGTTTTCAGTCTTATATTTGAGTGGTTTGTTACCCAGCCACAGTTAACTGATTCAGTAGTATCTACTGGAATTTGAATGCCAGTGCTATATTGAGACAGAGAAGGCAATGGCACCCCACTCCAGTACTGTTGCCTGGAAAATCCCATGGACGGAGGAGCCTGGAAGGCTGCAGTCCATGGGGTCCCTGAGGGTCAGACATGACTGAGCGACTTCACTTTCACTTTTCACTTTCATGCATTGGAGAAGGAAATGGCAACCCACTTCAGTGTTCTTGCCTGGAGAATCCCAGGGACGGGGGAACCTGGTGGGCTGCCGTCTACGGGGTCGCACAGAGTCGGACACGACTGAAGCAACTTAGCAGCAGCAGCAGCAGCTATATTGAGAAAGAAGCTCTAGTCCTTTTAGGTCCCTTTTCTTGCACATGAAATGTCAGCTTGACTGTGTGGTGATGGTACGCTAGGAGGTACTAGAGACTTTCAGGTGTGGGACATAACCCCCTGGGCTGGTGTAAATGTCGTACCTCCTGGAGGCTCAGAAATACACAGATGACTTTTGGAGAGTCATCCTGGACTTGCAATTCTAAAAGCAAATTCACTTTAAAAATGATGTGACAAATTGAAAGGATTTTTTAAGTTCAAAATACATTGTTAATTGCTCAGGAGCCTTACAATAAAGTCCAAAGTTATCTTCTAAAAACAACTCATACTAGTAGAGAATAAATCTGGCAGCAAGCTGACAGATAAGGGTGTCTACTCAGTCTAAGGAAGTGTGTTAATGGTTGTAGTCATCATCATGGCTCTCCCAACAGCCACTATAACCCTCCCTGACTGTATCCCCACCCAGGTCCACGGGTGGGTTCTGACTGGCCTAAACTAAGGCAGTCCTCACTGTTGTATTATTTATAGGAGTAGCTAATGCATGTAGAAAACTATAAAAATCAGAACACGTTATGGGCTGAATTGTATCCTCCACCATTCATTCACTGAAGTCTTAACCCCCAGTACCTCAGAATGGAACCATATTTGGAGATAAGGCCTTTAAAGAGGTGATTAAGGTAAAATGAGGTCATATGGGTAGATCCTAATTCAACAGGACTATGTCCTCCCTAAGGAGATTAGGACACAGGCAGAGAGAAGGCCATGTAAAAAAGAGTAGATAGCCAACTACAACTCAAGAATACAAGCCCTCAGAATCAACCAACCTTGTAGACAGCCTGATCTTGACTCCTAGCCTCCAGAACGTTAATAAAATTAATTTCTGTTGTTAAAGCTACCCAGTCCACAGATTTTTGTTACCGCAGCCATGCACAATACTTCCAGTTTAAGCATTAGCAAACTCAGCTAAGATAACTTAAATAGTACAGAGGATTTACAGGCATTCATAACTGACAGGTCCAAAAGTGGGAAAGGCTTCAGTTTGACTAGAAAATTCAGCAAGTCATCAGGATGGTGGTTCCATTTCTCTGCGAATTTTTTTTTTTTTTTAAAAATAAAGTCTGACACTGTTTCAGATGTAATAAATGTCAGAACAACTGAATTGAAACTTTCCTTTTCATGCACCAACAAATGAGAATCTCACTGCCCTCTAGTCATTACAACTTAATTAAAATTTTCATATCTGAGAATTCCTTTCTTCTATTCCTCAGTATTTTGTGGTTGCTCTTCTTGAGTATCTTTAGAAACTGGAGTTATTTTTGAGGTCTCCCTGGACTACAAAAGATCATCTTCCAGGTGTGCCCTTGCAGGCTGCAAGGGAGGGAGGAGGGGGGTTCCCTTTTCTCCATGTTTGGGGCACCGCCTCTTCAATTTCTCCAACTGTGGTCTTGGCTCTTTGGGGGAGTGTTGGCTTTTCCATCCCAGCAGAACAGTGGACTGAAAGACTTGTGCCTTCACCTGCCTCTCCCTGCCTCCTCCTCCAAGTCCCACCAGGATTATTTTTTTTACAGCTGTCTTGGCTCAAGTTGGCCAGGATTTCTGAATTCCCTCTATTAGATCCTTCTGTGTGTCCTGTGGGACCCTTTCCAATAGCACAGCTCCAATGACACTGACAGGTAATGTTTCGTCTGTTTCCCAGATCATTACCAATGAAAAAGATATAAACCCGGAGCTGGCCAACCCCTTGCCCCTGGGGGTCCGGCTCAACATTTTTCTTCCCTTTCTTCCTTGGAGTCTCAGGCTGGAGGCAACACTATTCATCATTTCTTTGGCTGCAAATTGTGCAAGAAGATGCATTCCATTTTCAAAAAAAGAAAATGGAATAAACAGAAAATGGCATCTTCTCTCTCCTCCCCATCCCCCTCCTTTCTTACATCTGTCCCCTCTCACTCACTCCCTCCCATCCCCAGCATTTCTTCCATATCTTCCCTAGATTAGTACTTAAGTGCATAGACTCTGGAATGAGAAAACCTGGTTGTGGAACCTTGTTCCATAACTTCATAGCTCTACTGTCATCTGGATGGAGAAACTTAACCCTCTGTACTGTGACATCCTCATTTAGAAAGTGGTGATAATTATGCTTAATAGAGTCATTTTAAGTATTAAAATGCAGTATGCACAGGGTTTACAAACACACCTAATAAAAATGCCAAAACACACCTAATAAATGCAGTATAGATGTTCGGCATTATTGCTACTACTGCCATCATTACTACTACTGCTAGCCAGCATTATTGAACATATACTATGTATCGTGTGCTTGCTGTTTACTATACTAAACTTCAAAAACATGGTCCCTTTTAATCCTCATAACAGCTCTCACAGATGGTTCCCCAAAACCCACAGGTTTTGAATCCTCTGTGACTGACTCTTTGCTAAGCTCTGTACACCTATTTTATCATTTAATTTTCATAACAGTCCTATCAAGTAGCTACTGTGAAGGTCCAGCTGACACAGATGGCAAAACTGAGGCTTAAATTAAAAGTCTTGCCAATGTCACACTAATTATAAATGGAGAAGCCAGGGTTTGAATTTAGGTCTGTGTAAACTTGGAATTCTCAAACATTAATATGCATCAGATCATCAGTTGGTTAGTCACTCGGTCATGTCCATCTCTTTGCAACCTCATGGACTGTAGCCTGCCAGGATCCCCTGTCCATGAAAATCTCCAGGCAAGAACACTGGAGTGGGTAGCCATTCTCTTCTCCAGGGGATTGTCCCGACCCAGGGAAGGAACTCAGGTCTCTTGCATTGTACGCAGATTCATTATACCATCTGAACTACCAGAAAACCTCTAGATCCCCTGGGGGCTTGTTAAAACACATATTGCTGGGCCCCACACCCAAAGTCTCTGGTTTAATAAGTCTGGGATGGGGCCTAAGACTGCATTCCCAGTAGGTTCCCAGGTGATGCTGACACTGATGGATGATCTGGGGCCATATTTTGAGATCTATTTTATTAATGGTAGGCATTGCTTTATTCTTGGAATAGGCATAACCCTTTGGTTGATATCTTGAGTTTTGCTATAGAATCTTAACTAAGAGCTATTTCTCATCATAGGAACAGAGGGGAACATATCATGTTCATCATTCCACTCATGATGTTCCAGAGACCTTCAGTCTTATTTACAAGCGAGTAGTTTTGTGTTAGCAGTGCTATCACCTACATCTCATGCTCTGGTTTAGATTTATATTCTTTTATTCTTTCTTTTTCTACAAAGAGGCCATTTATTTCAGAAGCTTTCCTTGCAAAGGAGCCATGAATCTGCGCATCAGAGGTACTGATGTTGTAGATTTCAAATGCCAAAATGTGAAGAAAATCAAGCACCAGGTTGAAGGGGTGGTGGTTATTTTTGTATGTCATCTTGACCTGGCCACAGTCAGTGCCCTGATTACACATTATTCTGGGTGTGTCTGTGAAGCTGTTTCTGGGTGAGTTGGCATTTGAACATTTGGACTCAGTGAAGTAGATTGTCCTTCTTAATGTGGGTAGGCATCATCCAGTTCACTGAGGACCTGCATAGAACAAAAGGTGAAGGAAGAAGGAGTTTGTTCCCTTTTTCCCATCTTATTGCTTTCCTGGGTCTCCAGCTTATAGACAGTCATGGGACTTCTCTGCCTCTATAACTCCATGAGCCAATTCCTCATAATCAATTTCTCTTTCTCTCTGTGTACAGGCTTGAGTGCAATGATGAGCTCCTTGCCAATGGGAAATATAGATCCTAATAATTCATGGCATCTGGTGGCTTCACAGTTAATCAAACTAGGGTGGTCACGATGATGTCTGAATGGAAGCAAAGGCTGTGGCATTGGATGGATTCTCCTGAGGGCACTGGATCATCTACAGAAAGCAAATGATAAGCTGAGGTCTTTTAAATCTCAGTTCAAGTAATGATCTGAGAGCAAGAAATATCCATGGCAGCTACAAAAGAACCTGGCATTTCTTAGAGATATAGGTTCATATTGCTGAAAATCAAATGAAATGTAATTGGGAGGGTTACGGAGTTGCAATGTTAGTTGAATTCACAGCCTTACCAAGTTTCTCATGTAAAAGTCAGGGAATCGATTGGAAAAGAATGAGACACTGAATCCAGAAGGCAGTTGCTATGTTGGAACTAATGCTTTATCACCCCCACATCACTTTGGGGTTCCCTTGCTAGCTGAAGTAGCTTGTCCTCTTCTATTTAAGGAGATGAGCCTTCCTTGAAAAGCCCTGTGGTGACCTCACTCAGGACAGAAACTTTGCAAGGGGAGTTTCATTCTCCTAGAGACCTACCACAGTTGCCCCTCATTGTCATTAAAACAGTTCAGTTCAGTTCAGTTCAATTGCTCAGTCATGTCCGACTCTGCGACCTTTAGTAACCCGAACTCCCAGTCCATCTCTCCCTCCCATCCTTCTTGTCAATCGTTAGTCTGTTTTCTATGTTTGTGTGTCTGTTTCTGTTTTGTCAGTTCAGTTCTGACTGACTCAGTCATGTCCGACTCTTTGTGACCCCATGGATTGCAGCACACCAGGCCTCCCTGTCCATAACCAACTCATGGATTTTACTCAAACTCATGTCCATTTAGTCATTGTTGCAATCCAACAATCTCAACCTCTGTCTTCCCCTTCTCTTCCCATCTTCAATCTTTCTCAGCATCAGGGTCTTTTCCAATGAGTCAGTTCTTCACATCAAGTGGCCTAAGTATTGGAGTTTCAGCTTCAACATCAGTCCTTCCAATAAATATTCAGGACTGATATCCTTTAGGATTGACTGATCTGATCTCCTTGCAATCCAAGGGACTCTCAAGAGTCTTCTCCAACACCATGCTTCAAAAGCATCAATTCTTTGGTGCTCAGCTTTCTTTACAGTCCAACTCTTACATCCATACATGACTACTGGAAAAACCATAGTCTTGACTAGATGGACCTTAGTTGGCAAAGTAATGTCTCTGCTTTTTAATATGCTATTTGGGTTGATCATAACTTTCCATCTAAGGAGCAAGTATCTTTTAATTCATAGCTGCAGTCACCATCTGCAGTGATTTTGGAGCCAAAACAATAAAGTCTGTCACTGTTTCCACTGTTTCCCCATCTATTTGCCATGAAGTGATGGGACCAGATGCCATGATCTTAGTTTTCTGAATGTTGAGTTTTAAGCCAACTTTTTCACTCTCCTCTTTCACTCTCATCAAGAGGCTTTTTAGTTCTCTGATTTCTGCCATAAGGGTGCTGTCATCTGCATACCTTAGGTTATTAAAACAGTAACTAGGATCAAATTTCAGTATACCCAGGAGTCCAGAACCTAGGAGGAGGAAAGAGCATATACACATTATAAGATTTCACTGAAAACTAAAACCTGAAGAATATGTATGGTAGTGGATTTTTAAAAATATAATGCTAAGTCTTTTCTTTGGGACATAATCAAGAGCCCTTTTTTTTTTTTTTTTAAGAAAAACAAATTTCATTTTATGGAAGAGTTATGGGGAGATTAGTGTTTATAGAATACATTATAAAGCTATAGTATTTGAAAAAGAATGATACTAGTATATAAATGAACAGAATGATCAGTGAAATAAAATAGAACCCAGTGAAATGCCTAAATATGAAAAGTAACTTGATTTATGGAAACAATGACATTTCATATAACTGATCAAAGAACAAACTAATCAATCTATCAATAGCACTGAGACAATTAGCTAGTGATCTGGGGGAAAAAGGAAGAGAAAAAAAAAGAGACAGAGAGAAAAGAGGGGAAAGAGGAAGCTGAGGCCTGCATTATTGCTTGCCTAAAATAAATTCCATTTTGGTCTGTTATTTGCAACAGATAGAAAATCCATAAAAGATTTAGAATAGAGATCAAATTTTATCTTCTGGAACAGTGAAGATCTCTCAAAGCATGACATAAGACGCAGGAGGTATAAAGAACAGATTTGTAAAGTTGACCACACAAATGTTTTAAATAGGAAAACAAATATACATAGTCAAGAGGCAAACAAAAATGGGAAAATATAGCTACCACCCATATATCAAAGATTCATTTATTTAATTTACAACAAACTGCTATAATCCAGTAAGAAAAGGGTAAAAAACAAATGGAAAAATTGGGGGGGGGCAGAGATAAAAACAAGCAGATCACACATAGAGGATCCTGCTGTGATGTATGTCGGAGAGTGTTTTGCCTATGTTCTCCTCTAGGAGTTTTATAGTTTCTGGTCATTCGTTTAGATCTTTAATCCATTTTGAGTTTATTTTTGTGTATGGTGTTAGAAAGTGTTCTAGTTTCATTCTTTTACAAGAGGTTGACCAGTTTTCCCAGCACCACTTGTTAAAGAGATTGTCACATTATGGAATTTAGAAAGATGGTAATGAGGACCCTGTATGCAAGACAGCAAAAGAGATACAGATGTGTAGAGCGGACTTATGGACTCTGAGGGAGAAGGAGAGGGAGAGGGAGAGGGTGGGATGATTTGGGAGAATAGCATTGAAATATGTATACTATCATGTAAGAAATGAATTGCCAGTCTATGTTCAAAAATAATTTTAAAAAGCTATTCACAATACAAATGGATGTTCAATTTTACTGAGTCAAGAATATGCATGAAAACAGCACAAGGAAAACAGCAGAAAGATGTGCTGTGCTTAATAGTGCTCAATTCTTTGTGACCCCATGGGCTGTAGCTGGCCAGGCTCCTCTGTCCATGGGGGTTCTCCAGGCAAGTATACTGGAGTGGGTTGTCACGTTCTTTTCCAGGGGATCTTCCCAACCTGGGAATCGAGCCAGCTCTCCTACATTGCAGGCAGATTCTTTACTGTCTGAGACATCAGGGAAGTCTAGGTGTAGAAAAAGGGAAATTGGCCTATACTCTTCATGGAAATGGGGTTTCGCAGGTGGTGCTAGTGATAAAGAACCAGCCTGCCTATGCTGGAGACAGAAGAGGCATGGATTCGATCCCTGGGTTGGGAATATCCTCTGGAAGAGGGCATGGCAGCTCACTCCAGTGAGATTGCCTGGAGAATCCCATGGACAGAGGAGCCTGGCGGCCTATAATCCATAGGGCTGCAAAAAAGTGGACATGACTGAAGTGACCGAGCATGCAGCACACTTGATGGATATACAAATTGATTCAGTCTTTGAAAGCATAGTTAGGCAAATCTATCAAAATTCAAAATGAGTATGTTGTTTGATCCAGTTCTAAAATATTTCTGAGAGATATGTTAACACAGGTGGATGGAGTATTTGAACAAGATGCTCATTGCTGGTTTGTTTGTTTTAGTGAGAAAAATGTTGGATGCAACTAGAATGCCCATTATTAGAGAACTCATTAAGTAAATCAATTTACACCAATAATATGACACTGTAGAGCCACTTAAAACTATGTGCTGATCTGCTAGTGCCCAACTTTTTGTGACCCCATGGACTGTAGCCTACCAGGCTCACATTTTATCCATGGGATTTCCTAGGCAAGAATACTGGAGTGGGTTGCCATTTCCTTCTCCATAAAACAATGAGGTAGATCTATTCAATAGAAGCAACAACATGGAATTGAATATATTATTATGTCAAAAAGTAAATTTGCTGAATGATATTTTATTTTATAATCTCATCTATGGTCAACCAAAAATATACATATTAATATACAGAAACACTAGAGAAGGGAATGTAAACCACTTCAGTATTCTTGCCTTGAGAGCCCCATGAACAGTATGAAAGAAACAAAAAGACAGGACACTAAAAAATGAACTCCCTAGGTCGGTAGGTGCCCAATACGCTACTGGAGAAGAGTGGAGAAATAACTCCAGAAAGAAGGAAGAGATGGAGCCAAAGCATAAACAACTCCCAGCTGTGGATGTGACTGGTGATGGAAGTAAAGTCCAATGCTGTAAAGAGCAATATTGCATAGGGACCTGGAATGTTAGGTCCACGAATCAAGGCAAATTGGAAGTGGTCAAACAGGAGATGGCAAGAGTGAACATTAACATTTTAGGAATCAGTGAACTAAAATGGACTAGAATGGGTGAATTTAATTCAGATGACCATTATATCTACTACTGTGAGCAAGAATCCCTTAGAAGAAATGGAGTAGCCATCATAGTCAACAATAGAGTCCAAAATGCAATCTTGGATGTAATCTCAAAAATGACGGAATGATCTCTGTTCATTTCCAAGGGAAACCATTCTATATCACAGTAATCCAAGTCAAAGGCCTGACCAGTAACGCTGAAGAAGATGAAGTTGAATGGTTCTATGAAGACCTACAAGATCTCCTAGAACTAACACCCAAAAAAGATGTCCTTTTCATTATAGGGGACTGGAATGCACAAGTAGGAAGTCAAGAAACACCTGGGGTAACAGGCAAATTTGGCCTTGGAGTACAGAATGCAACAGGGCACAGGCTATCAGAATTTTGCCAAGAGAATGCATTAATCATAGCAAACACCCTCTTCCAGCAACACAAGAGAGACTCTACACATGGACATCACCAGATGGTCAATACCGAAATCAGATTGATTATATTCTTTGCAGCCAAAGATAGAGAAGCTCTATATAGTCAGCAAAAATAAGACCAGGAGCTGACTGTGGCTCAGATCGTGAACTCTGTATTGCCAAATTCAGACTTAAACTGAAGAAAGTAAGGAAGACCACTAGACCATTCAGGTATGATCTAAATCAAATGATTTATGATTATACAGAGGAAGTGACAGATAGATTCAAGGGATTAGATCTGATAGACAGAGTGCCTGATGAACTACAGGTGGAGGTTCATGACATTGTACATGAGGCAGTGATCAAGACCATCCCCAAGAAAAAGAAATGCAAAATGGCAAAATGGTTGTCTGAAGAGGCCTTACAAATAGCTATGAAAAGAGAAGTGAAAGGCAGAGGAGAAAAGGAAAGATATAGCCATCTGAATGCAGAGTTCCAAAGAATAGCAAGGAGAGATAAGAAAGACTTCCTTATTGATCAGTGCAAAGAAATAGAGGAAAACAATAGAATGGGAAAGACTAGAGATCTCTTCAAGAAAATTAAAGATACAAAGGAAAATTTTCACACAAAGATGGGCACAATAAAGGACAGAAACAGTATGGACCTAACAGAAGCAGAAGATATTAAGAAGAGGTGGCAAGAATACACAGAAGAACTATACAAAAACGTTCTTCACAACCCAGATAATTATGATAGTGTGATCACTCACCTAGAGCCAGACATCCTGGAATGCAAAGGCAAATGGGCCTTAGGAANATCTCGAAGTTCACGGTTCATGTACTGTTGAAGCCTGGCTTGGAGAATTTTGAGCATTACTTTGTCAGCATGTGAGATGTGTGGCAAGACTAGAGATCTCTTCAAGAAAATTAGAGATACCAAGGGAACATTTCATGCAAAGATGAATACAATAAAGGACAGAAATGGTATGGACCTAACAGAAGCAGAAGATATTAAGAAGAGGTGGCAAGAATACACAGAAGAACTGTACAGAAAAGATCTTCATGACCCAGGTAACCATGATGGTGTGATCACTCACCTAGAGCCAGATATCCTGGAATGCGAAGTCAAGTGGGCCCTAGGAAGCATCACTACAAGTGGAGGTGATGGAATTCCAGTTGAGCTATTTCAAATCCTAACGGATGATGGTGTGAAAGTGCTGTACTCAATATGCCAGCAAATTTGGAAAACTCAGAGTAGCCACAGGAGTGGAAAAGATCAGTTTTCATTCCAATCCCAAGGAAACGCAATGCCAAAGAACGCTCACACTACCGCACAGCACAATTACTCTCCTAATCTCAGGGAAAAACAGTGAGAAAGACTTTACCTACAAGGATAATCAGTAGGAAAAGGGAAGATAACCTGAGGTCTTTTTGTCACCAAAAGATAAGCCTCCCTTCCTAGTTACTGATTTCGTTTTGTATAGAGGAATGGGATTGGAAGAAGAGGATAGAGTCACCCCTGCAGAGCCATTTTCAGAGTCTACAGGTCAAACAAGTGGTTCTAAGTCCCTTGGAACTCAAATGACAAGACATTCCTACACTAAAGATTTCCCCAGAGAGAAGCTCATGTGTTTTATTGGAGCCTAAAGCCAAATTCTAACTCTGGAAGCACACGCAGTTGGCCCTCCATAGTCATGGTTCACACATCTGCAGATTCCACACACTGAGGATGGAATTTTGGGTGCAGGGCCAGCTGGTGGGACGAGCTGTCTGACTACTCCATTTTACATAAACATCCACAGCACTGGTGTGGATCTTGGTATCCAAAGGGTTCCTTGAACAAATGCTCCTCAGGTATTGAGTGATGACTGTACTGACCCTGTAAGCCAGTGTCTTACCTGGAGAACTCTGATCAGGGTTCCACCTAGACCTTAAAAGAAAGTGCATGAGACACAGCTGAAAGGCACATAATGGAAATGATCCAAAGGAAATAAAAAATACCAGACACCAAGAAAATAGAACCAATGTTGCAAAATATCTAGAGTAAAGTTTCAGAGTGTGGACTCTGGACAGACCTGGATTCTTTTCTAAACCAGATGCTAGCAGTTCCTAGTTGTGTGATCCTGAGCAAGTTACCCACTCCAGTGTTCTTGCCTGGAGAATCCCAGGAACAGGGGAGCCTGTTGGGCTGCCGTCTATGGGGTTGGACAGAGTCGGACACGACTGAAGTAACTTAGCAGCTTAGTAGCAGAGCAAGTTACTTAAGCTCTCGGAGTTTCAATGAAGAACTCTGTAAAGAGGATTTTAATAATTCTATCGTGTACACCCATAGCAGATTCATGTTGATGTATGGCAAAACGAATACAATACTGTAAAGTAATTAGCCTCCAATTAAAATAAATAAATTTATATTTAAAAAATATTGTCATAAGATTACTATTAAGATTAAAAGGAAATTATCTATATAAATAACCTGCCACATAACAAATGCTCAATAAATATTGGCGACTACTATTAAACAGTTATTCTGTTAAAAGTTTCAAGTACCACAGGTTTCACAGGCATCCCCAGGCAGGAAAACTGTTGCTCATGACCTGTACATTGTTTCTTCAAATGAGATTTTCCTTCTCCATTCCTTCCTTATGGAACACCGTTAATAGCTGATTTTTTTTTCAGTTAATCTTAACATTTAAGTGCATTTGTAAGGACGATATGTCTAGCCATTACCTAGAGCTACCTCAAGTTTTGCAAAATTCTTTTCACTGATCTGGAATCACTTTGGAACTAACTCTAAATAAATTATTTCTGGGGGTTTATAGTAATGTTAGAGTTACTACCTTCCATTAAGAATAACGATGCTAAAGTAGCAGAGTGTTATGCTGGTGGTTATACCACTAAGTGCTTCTAAGTGGCTCCCAAAGGGATTTGAACAGCAAGAAGGAAACTTCTGATTAACATTTTCTCAAAAAACAAGTGTTCCAAAATCTGCTATGATTTATCAGCAACTACATACTTCAATCTTCAAAATTTTTCTAAATTTTTGTTTTAAGAAGAGTATAAGCTCATCTTTTACTAATATTTTCTGGCCCTGTCAGGTAACATAAGCTTAAGAATATCAGGGGGAAATCTTCAGGAATGTAACCACAGTAGATTTTTATAGCAAAACATTTCAAATCACTGGGACGATAAACAGAAAACAGACTGGAAGAAAATATATCCAAAAGTCAGTGATTTTTCTCAGATCTTCCTTTTGATTCCTTTCTCTTTGATCTTATATATCATTTATTTACTTATTACCCAATAAGTAAAAAAATGATATATAATAAATAAATGATATACATTAGAAAGACCCTGATGCTGGGCAAGGCTGAAGGCAGGAGAAGGGGACAACAGAGGATGAGATGGTTGGATGGCATCACCAACT
Source organism: Oreotragus oreotragus (assembly GCA_006410675.1). Classification (NCBI taxonomy): domain Eukaryota; kingdom Metazoa; phylum Chordata; class Mammalia; order Artiodactyla; family Bovidae; genus Oreotragus; species Oreotragus oreotragus. Next base: position 88,756 of record SJYX01006694.1, on the reverse strand, counting down.
CAATGAACACAAGTTTGAGCAAACTCCAGGAGATGGTAAAGGACAGGGAAGCCTCACATGCTGCAGTTCATGGGTTGCAAAGAGTCAGACTTGACTGAGCAACTGAACAACAACAATAAATTACTTATTGAAATTCTCTGTACAAATGTCTTTTATTACATATATATAAAGAAATAAGCTGTAGAATAATCAAACCACTGTAATTTCATTTTACTTATCCTTTCAGAATACAGAAAATAGATCCATTGTGACTTGTTTGCATGCAGATCTCAGTGGAAACGGTCAAGTTCCTATTACAAAGTTTCCCTTCTTTACTCAGTGGAACATCCCCATGAAGGGAGGGTCACAGACTGTGTATGAGGTTGCAGAATATAGACAGACCATCTCCTCCCCGCCCCCTACAATAAATTCAGAGGGCCAGAGGTGGCCATGACTTCACTGACCAGAGTCTGGTATCCACTGAGATAGTATCTGCCTCCAGCTTCCAGAGCAAGAACAAAAAGGATTGAGATACCTTTTGTGCATTTTCACCAGCAGCCAAGTTAGGTTTATAGACTTCTGTTATGTTGCAGGGGTCCAAGTTAGACTTTGAGAGATTTAGACACATCAAGACTTGTCACGAGTATCTCCCAGAAGCCATTAAAAACAAACAAAAAAAAACACTAACATCCATTTGCATGGAACCAACTCACAGCCTTAGCACCACGCGGTGGCAAAGGAAGAATTTCCTAAATGATGCTTCGCAAGCAAACACACACAAATACTACAGAATCTCCTAAAGTGGTACTCTGTGCAGTAGCACATACATGTGTTGAGACATACATATACCTTACACAGAATTATTCCTTAGGCAAATGCATCTACCAATTTTTTCTTGGTGATTCATAATAGTATACTAAATGCCCTTATGAGTCCTATAGTAAAGTGATCTGAATTAGAATCACTCTTTTGTTGGCACATCCATTAACATCCTGCAGAAGGACTGACCTAGAGAACGCCAGTTCGGGATGTGTAAGTGTAGAGCAGTGTAAGGGCACAGTATGAACAGGGAAGGCACCTTATGGATGGACGTGGCACTCGTGCAGGTAGCCTTGTTTATAGCACAGCATATATCCCCTGGGAAATACCCTAATTTTGAAAAGGATTACTTTGTGGGGGTTCAGGATCCCAAATCAATGAGTTAGTGCCATGACCAAGGCAACGTTAAACTATAATAAGAATTATACTTAGGTTGATATGATTACACCAAGTACAGCCCTCCTCCCAGGAATTCAGATTGTACTCTTATAATTGATATAGATAGAAAGCATAGAATATTGCTACCCCCTCCACCAGCAGAGTACCTTTCATTTTCCAGGAAAATATGGCAATTATACAATATATCATGACATGTGGTTGAGCTGAGAGCATTACTGGATTCTCCAGACCAGCAGTCTACAAGTCTAAGCTTCCTCTTGTTATTAAAATAGCCTCCACAATAATAAAAGAAAACCCACAGTCACATACAGCTAACTCCCTACCTTTTAATTATTCATGTTAATACCCTGCATTTGTAGAGTTAATACTTTACAAATACGAATCAGATCCAAGGATTACATGAATAATGGAAAGCTGCAAATAATTACCAAATCTGATTTTAAGCAATGTTTTCAACACATGCTCTCTCCAGAAATCTTACCCAAACATGGTCTCTACCCTCCCTGCCACTCACAGTCTTCATCCTTAAGAGAAATCTTAGTATACAGTTATCGAGTTTTATCAAGAAAGTCAACTTAACTTTTATATACACGGCTTTTTCTCTGGCTACCTAATAGCAGTGATACTGACTGAGCAAAAAGGAGCAATGGGAAGAGAAAACCAAAAGGCTCAGGCCTGCAAACAAGACGCACTGTTTGAAAGGGGGAATCTGAAACCCCGTCCTAAGGCCCAGCCATGCTTTCAACGAAGATAACTCCCCTCCCTCCAGATGTGCAGGGTGGTGTTACCATCTGTTTCCCCCCCCACCAGATGTGCAGGGTGGTGTTCTTCCACCAGTGACTCGGTATACCTGCCAAGAACAATGAGCTTTAAGCCTCATTACTGATGCAGTGATTCCTCTGTCCTTCCTTGGGCCCGGGAGCGGGGAGGGGACACGCAAACAATACCAGCATTCCCATTATTTAAAAGAAAAAATAAAAAACCAACATTAGCCAAAGTCCAATTTTGCTAATTAAAACCAAATACCATTTCATATCTATTCACCTAGCAATAATCAAATTGTCTTACTAATAAATCCAGTCCAAGTTAGGATATGTGACTCTTACATACCATAGGTGGAATGAGGCTGATAAAACGGTTTTGGAGAGCAGTTTGGTGTGTGAAAATGCACATACCATTTCCAGGAGTACACAGAGAAACTCGTACACATGCCCAAGAAGAAGTTTATAAATGGTTATTATAGCACAATTTGTAGTAGAGATAAGGCAAAGAAAACAAAACTCTATAATCAACTTCTTCATCTGTCAGATGGGGAATAGTACACTGCAGTGAAGTCACATTACCGAATTCTAAGCTGCAGTTGAAATAAATTATACTGGTCATTTTAGAAAGTTCTTTTAAAACTTGAGTCAGGGGAAAGTACCAAGTAGCAAACTGATATAGTAATATAATTTATATAAATTGAAATATACACACACGATATTTATAAAGTGAAAGTGAAGTCGCTGAATCGTGACCGACTCTTTGCGACCCCGTGGACTGTAGCCCACCAAGCTCCTCTGTCCATGGGATTCTCCAGGCAAGAGTACTGGAGTGGGGTGCCACTTCCTTCTCCAGGGGATCTTCCTGACCCAGGGATCAAACCCAGGTCTCCCGCATTGCAGGCAGACCCTTTAACCTCTGAGCCACCAGGGAAGCAAACTGATATAGTAATATGATTTATATAAATTGAAATATACACACATGATATTTATAGATATAGATATATACATGTAGTAATACACCTGGGCTTCCCAGGTGGCACTAATGGCAAAGAATCTACCTGCCAATGCAGGAGATGCAGAAGATCCCTGGGTCCAGAAGATCCCCTAGAGTAGAAAATGGCAACCCAATCCAGTATTCTTACCTGGAAAATTCCATGGACGGAGAAGTGTAGCAGGCTACAGTCCATGGGGCCACCGAGAGTCTGACACAACTGAGCGGCTAAGCACAAGGGCACACTGGAAGAGTGTGCGTTATCTCTCTGAAGGGGAAAGGGAGAGACGGAACAGAAGGCCCTGGACGGATACACAGGAAACTATGGCATTTGCAGTAGTACTGTAGTACTTTACATTTTCCCAAATTATGTATTTAAATATAAAGTATCTAAGTATTTTTTTTAACGGTCTGGGATGGGATTATGGATATTTATTATGCAACCTTACAACAACGTATAAGGTGAAAATGAGCTGGGTGGCCAACTCAAAAAGTAGTACCTTCCTGAGTATTCTCTTAAGAACACATTTTCACATCCTCATTTTTGTGTGGCTGATGGGAGAGCGCTGTGTGACTCACAGTGCTGCTATCAAGGTAACTGTCAAGCATAGCGAGTTTCAATAAACATATTTGCTACAGTTTCACATCCATTAGGCATCTACAGTTATTTTCAAAGGATAAACAAACCAAATGTAGAAGAAAAATTATCTTTAATTATATAAATATTCTCAGCAGATATATAATTAATTCTCAGTAATTAAAAGTTTGTTTTAATTGGTTCCAAGTCTCAAAATTTAGGAGTCTTGGCAGAAATGCTGGTTTATCAGAACTAGTAAGAAAAGCCTTTGAGCTAAGAAACTTTTCCAGGTGACCTTTGCTACCACTCACATGCCAGCATAAGAGTGCCAGCCACAGTTATGAGCATGTTTGATGCATTATCCCACTTAATCATTAATAACCCCGTGAGATAGGTGTCACCGTTATCCCTGGTTTTTAGATGAAGCCAACAGGCACAAATATAAAGTCCCTTGCCTAAAGCATACACTTCAGAGGTGATGAAACTGTCTCCGAATCCACATCACCTCCAAGAGATCATAATGACACACCTCAGATGTGAGCATCTGACATCTGAGCAGCATGCAACTGCTCAGTTCAACATGTACTTTGACCCACAATCCCCAGTTTACATTTCAGAGCGGCTTCTAGGACATTAACACATGACTTGCTCATTTTACCAGTCAGAACATTTGGTTTTCACCAAGGACAACTCTATCAAAGGCCTGTCACACCATTGGAAATCTGAACCACTTAGAAACCTGCGGTTCTAAGAAGGAAATCAGCATCAGGAAAAGGAAATTAGTTTTAGTCAATCTTTCAACTAATTACAGATCAATCATTCTGAATTTTGGCACTAGCACACTCTATTCCTTAACCATGCTAAGCTATGTATTGACCCAGTATCCTTCTACAGTCTCATACATGCTGCTGCTGCTGCTAAGTCGCTTCAGTCGTGTCCGACTCTGTGCGACCCCATAGACAGCAGCCCACCAGGCTCTGCCGTCCCTGGGATTCTCCAGGCAAGAACACTGGAGTGGGTTGCCATTTCCTTCTCCAGTGCATGAAAGTGAAAAGTAAAAGTGAAGTCACTGAGTCGTGTCCAACTCTCAGCGACCCCATGGACTGCAGCCTACCAGACTCCTCCATCCATGGGATTTTTCAGGCAAAAGTACTGGAGTGGGGTGCCATTGCCTTCTCCGCAGTCTCATACATGGGAGCCTGCTTTTCCCTTCCTCCCTCCAGTTAACATTCTAGAAGAATGAACACTAAGCCTTAGGGCCACACTTGTGAAAACAGACAATGCTAAATACTACAGATTTGTCCAGGGTGAACTATCCATCAAAGCCCAAGACAGTTTAGCTATTTTTTCTATTTTAAATTTCACACTAACACATCACAGTAAGGTTTTAAGGTAAAATATGTTAGAGGAAGACTGAAATAGCCACATATTCAGCCAAGAAATTTCCTATTACCTAGAGTCAATAATCTAGGGTGGGGGGTCGGAAATCAAACCTAGGACACTGGAAATGACTAGGCAGACCTCCACTGCAATGGTTCCAACAGTACTGTCAGAAGGAAGGAACTCAAGAAATACTAAAAGCCCCAAGTTAAAGGCTTTGTTTTTTTAAACTATTTTATTGAAGTATAGTTGATTTAGAATGTTGTGTTAATTTCTGCTACACAGCAAAGTGATTCGGTTATACATATCTATATACACATACTTTTTCATATTTTTTTCCATTATGGCTCATCATAGGATATAAAGCTTTGCTTCTGAACACATGACTTGTAACAGTATGTCCTCATTCTTTAACCCTGTTCTTTCCAAGTTCAGTTCAGTCGCTCAGTCGTGTCTGACCCTTTGTGACCCCATGAATCGCAGCATGCCAGGCCCCCATGTCCATCACCAACTCCCGGAGTTCACTCAGATTCCAAGTAATACGGCACAGATTAATGACTGCATTAACTTGGTCATGTGGCATCTATAGTTGTAATGACCAATAAGAAATGATCAAGAAACTCTCAGATGGTACCTGGAACACTCAATTTGCTTTTCTCTTACGTATAATGCCTAAAAGAACTGTGCTGCTGACCACGAAGCTGCAGTCATCCTCTGACAGGCTTTATTTAAATCCAATGTTAGTGACCAAAAGTCCTCTTAAATCTTACCTTCTTCCTTTTTTAAAATTATATCAAAGTTTCTCCTCTCTTTTCCATTGTTGAGTTTTAATTAGATAACACAGGCTATATGCCTTTCTACTTATTTTCTCCCTCTTTTCAAGAGAGTAGATTATGATCTAAAAGCTAATATAATACATCCTCAATATTCAGGGCAAAGTGGCAGAAACTGTTAGATGTTAAGAGAGGTATAGTGGATGAGACAGAGGGTGAATACCAGCTGTCATGTGATTTGACTAAAACGACTGTCCAGCAGCAATCAAGGCTCATCTGATGGTGAGAGAACAGGAAAGAGGAATAGACCTGAGTGCCTTCACATAGCAGTCAGTAGCCCTAAATCGGAGAAGGCAATGGCACCCCACTCCAGTACTCCTGCCTGGAAAATCCCATGGACGGAGGAGCCTGGTAGGCTGCAGTCCAGGGAGTCACTGAAGGTCGGACACGACTGAGTGACTTCACTTTCACTTTTCACTTTCATGCATTCGAGAAGGAAATGGCACCCCACTCCAGTGTTCTTGCCTGGAGAATCCCAGGGACGGGGGAGCCTGGTGGGCTGCCGTCTATGTGGTCGTGAAGAGTTGGACACAACTGAGCGACTTCCTTTTCACTTTTCCCTTTCATGCATTGGAGAAGGAACTGGCAACCCACTCCAGTGTTCTTGCCTGGAGAATCCCAGGGACAGGGGAGCCTGGTGGGCTACCGTCTATGGGGTCGCACAGAGTCGGACACGACTGAAGCGACTTAGCAGCAGCAGCCCTAAATAAGAGGCCATGCGGACAAACTCAGAGCCTGCAAAGGTGGCACCAACAGCATAGCAAGTGCATTGCTGAAATGGCTACCCATGAGTTCCAGGCCTGAAAAGAGGCAAGGCTAAGCCAAGTGAGCTGGAAGGGTACTAACAACTATAAGAACAGAGAGGGTTCAGGAACCCAGAGGTTCTGCAGAAGATGATGGATTTGGAAAGTGTGAGGCTATGTGTCCAGTAGAAGGATGAGCTCACAGATCTAGCTCACAGACCTAGCACACTGTCTCCATGGGGTCAGCACACAGTCAGTGTTTGCTAAATCTGAAGTCTGTGGCTGCCTGGGGGAATCTGAGTTCATGATTCCATAGGTACAGTGCTAACAAGTCCCAACACGAACTTGCACTGCTGCCTGGCTACCTAAATGGAGGTGAAGCGAAAGCTATGGAGCAAAGCAGATGTCCAGGTCACTGCAACTTGTAGCAGTCGAATGAAGATGATTTTGAAGTCACTGGGTTTGTGAGATAATGCTGTAAAGTTGTCTGGTGATTAGAAGTGTTGACAAGTGGCCAGTTTGGAGTTCCATTCATAATTCATGCCCAGGTTACTGTGACAGTATTCAGACGGCTAAGGATGACAGTATTCAGCTCAGTATTCAGAGCTGTGGGATAATGTATATCACCTTGGTGGCTCAGATGGTAAAGAATCTGCCAGAAATGCCAGGTTCAAACCCTAGGTCAGGAAGATTCCCTGGAGAAGAGAATGGCAACCTATTCCAGTATCCTCGCCTAGAGAATTCCATGGACAGAGGAGCCTGGCAGGCTACAATCCATGGGGTCGCAAAGAGTAGGAAATGACTGAGGAATTAACAAGCAAAAATTAGAAGGGTTCACTGGAGTATCACAGAAGAATCAGCAGTAACAAGTAACCAACTGGTAAAAAAAAAAAAAGTGATCCTGAAGCAAGTCCAGGGTAAAAACTCAGAGTGCTGAAGTTTTGAATCCAAAAGTCTCAGTTGCTACCTTGCATCTATACAAGTTGCTGACACAAAGGTCTGCACCAGGACCTGTCTACTGACAAAGAACCTGTTTTTCTGGGTCTTGAGGAGGAAAAAAAAAAAAAAGAAGAAGAAAAAGGCTGACGTAGAGACACTAAAAAGAAAGGCCTAAAAGGACATTTCAGAGGTGGCTTAATGAGATGCATCAAAATGGGTGGGAGATCAGCAGGCACGTGACTAGGAACACACAGGACTGCTAAGTTAACAGCAGCTCTGGTCTCAGAGATGCTTCTTGATCCACAAAGCAGCAGGAAAAAACGGCAGAGACTATCAGTCAAAGAACTCAGGGAGGGTTTAAGTAAATGAGGATTTGTTTCTTATGTCATTCTCTCCCCTGCCACAACTCCTTCCAATGGCAACTCACACTTTCAGTCATGATAGTGAATTTGAATAGTTCCAAAGTAAGGTAAATCTTTTAAGACTTCAAACATGGTGATAATGAGTCTATGCCACAAACTAATAGTGAAGGACAGGGAAGTCTGGTATGCTTGCAGTCCACGGGGATCACAAAGAATCGGACATGACTTAGCGACTGAATAACAACCACAAATTAAAATGAATTATTTTATAATGAGCTTTCAGCATGTCATGGATAGATGATGGCAGAAGGTGCTTCTGGAATGGCCCAGCACTGGAATTTGCTCTAAGTCACTGCAATATCTGCAGGCTCTCTGTCACAACTCTTAGCTGGTGGAAGAAGAAAACCAACAACAGATCATCTCTGTATGAAGGCAAGTGGAACAAGGTCTTTAACACTGTCCCATCACTAGGCAGGGTGATTCTGGATCTGGTATCGCTAGCCCTTTGCCAGATTCTAAGCCAAGAATGTGCTTGCCAAGTGACACCAGTAGGAGGAAGGCTACAAAGACCCACCAGCCTGTGTTTTTTTAGTAACAGCAGCTAAAACATCCAACTCATGCTTGTCACACTTACAGCTGCCTGACTAATGAATGAAACAAGACTACCACAGAGCAGTATTAAAGCAACCTAGAACAAATCTTGGTGTTGCAAATATGCATATAGGAAAAGAAAAATGGCCTGCATAAAGCTGGCAGCCCCACATGTGAACACCTATAACCTAAGTCACTGCCCACAAATCTAGGACATCTCCATCAAGCAATTCACACACACACACAGACACACACAGAGCCCCGTATCAGAAGGAAAACATTTTCCTTTTGATTGGTTTCCAAGATGGCAGAGCTTCTCTGGCGGCTCTGCGGTAAAGAAGACAACTGCCGATGCAGGAGATGTGGGTGTGATCCTGCGTTGGGAAGACCCCTGGGAGAAGGAAATGGCAACGCACTCCAGTATTCCTGCCTGGAAAATTCCATGGACAGAGGAGCCTGGAGGGCTACAGTCCATGCTGTCACAAAAGAGTCCACACGACCGAGTGAGTAAACAGCAACAACAAAAAGAGGGAGAAGACCGGTGCCACTGTTCCCTTACAGACCAGGCGCTTTCCATTCATCCCGAGGAAGAAAAGCCCTCCTCCCCGAGTTGTATTTGAAATAGTAAGTGATCTGACATAATGGCAATTTACTTCCCTTACTTAACATGATGAAATCACAGGGTTTTGCAATGAGTAATCTACCTGATGAGTAACCTACCTGATCAGATGTGGTACATCTGATCCACGTGAATAAGCATGGGACAATGATCCAGTTGCATATGCCTGTGGTGGCGAAGGAACTAAAAAGGCTTCAGAGAAGAGGCAGCCCTCCTGGAAACTTTTTACAAGCAAGTTAAAAGGTAGCAGATCAGACTAGAGAAAAATCTTTCTCTGATGAGGGTGCCAGAAGGGATAAGCATGGAGGTCTTTCTGTGAGCCCATAACCCATACCCGCAAGAGAGCATGCTGGTAAGAAGTTAACAGAAAGTGTGGGGCATGGGACTACAAATTATCATTCCTGTAACTCTCATTTAATGAACCCCAATTATTTCCCAGAGAGGGTGCTAAGCACTTGTATTATTGCTCATTTTCACCACCACCTGTGAGTATCATTTTATTAATTTATCTTTACAGCTGAGAACTTTAGGCTTGGAAATAATGAGGTTAAATAAACATAACTTGCCTCTCTTCACACTCAATCGAAACTGTGAAACTAATTTTCCTTGGTCTATACTCCTAAGCTCTATTCTAATTTCATATCCCACACTGGACCAAGGGTGGTAAATTCTTCAGAATCTGGACAGCATCTGTTAGAATTCTCTCACTAACAAATCAATGCTGGGCATATAGCCTTAAAAGAAGGACTTACATTTTATAGTCAGCAAAGCGATTTCCATGGTGCTCTGACAACTATTTCAAACATAAGGTCTGTGTCCATCTGTGATACACGCTGGGCCTTTGCATCTGAGGTATAATGTGGTATGACTTGCCTTCTGAAGCTAGCAAATCTGCAACCTAAACCTAACACCCCACTGAGGGTCCAATATAAACAAACAGGGCTTTTTCTAAATGCCTACAAAAATCTGAGCATTAAGACGGACTCTCTCAAAGTTACCTTTGTTGCTGTGAAGGTATTCGTTTCTGCTAAAAATATGGTCAAGGTGCCTGGAAGTCACCTGGAAAACTTTTGGCAGCAACAAATTAAATGCTCCTTGAGACATGCTGATGTTAGTGGAAATGGATACTCACATCAATCTTCCAATAAATAAGGCCTAAGATTTATCAGCTGGGAGAGCCTCATCAAATATGTGTTTTTACTTTTTACGGTTGAAGCAGTCAGCTAAATTTTAGCTCCATCAATTACAGCTCTTAAAACAGGCACACAAGTTTTAAACCTATTAGTTTTAGATAGGAAACAAATTCCATTACATACAGTAGCTCACTGTTCAAAAAACTTGGTTATATACCAGTTAAATCATGTTTCCCTAGTATACAGTGATCCATCTATGCTAATTTCTACTTATAGAACATAGGGATGCCTGAAAGACAGATATATATTTATGGAGAATCCAATGAGTGCAAGCCATACATTAGATGTTGTGGTCCTTGTTGCTGGTATCCTCTGTTCTTTTTTAAAAAATATAACTGTTTTGAATAAATATATTTAGGGTTTCTTTAACAAATACAAGACATGCCAATCAATTTGTCTAAGATGTTTCTCTTCATAATGGAGATCTTTGGTATCACTGTTTTTCTAAACTATACTTTTGCCTCACTCGCTGCAAAATTCTATGGCTAAAGCCTTTTGCCTAGTCTTCAAATGGCACAAATAAGAACACTGGGAACAGACAACGGTCCAAGTCTTACAAAACAAAAGAGAAAAATAAACGAGGAAATGTGTGAGAATGATTCTAGAATGGCATTCACGCATCTTAACATATCACTTCCCTTGAAAAGAGAAAGACTCATGACTTACAAAGAGGACATTACAGTTGTTAGATCACCACCTATCCAATAGGAATATAGACAGTAAATGGTAGATTGTATTTCATTTGGAAACCTTAACTGGCAGAAATTCTGCCTTTACAAGGGACAAGCTGAAAGAAGAAGAGTCACTTGCAGGCTCCATCAATACACATTTTTAACAAAATGCGGGGAGGTGGGAGGAAGGGGAGAAGAGGAGCTCAGTTTCTCACAACTACTGTGTCCTGATTTCAAGGAGAAATTTTATTTCTTTACACTCTAACCTGCGATTAGCTAACAAAAGGGGCAGAAGGGATTAACCAAGATACTAACAAGGAGTCAACTGATTCTACCTTGTGAACATATACCTGTATTTTTTCAAAGAGAATAATGCATTCCATGATGGAAAGCAACTAACAGCAGAATTCTCAATATACTATTAGATAAATGCAGTGCAGCAGAGAACACTACAATGAACATATCAGCTACATCCAAATGCTACACTCCTTCAAAGCAGTTACCTTGGAGGGATGATTCTAATACCATCAGCATCTGTCAGAATCCTTGCGTTAGTAAGACCTTTAAGAACCAGTGAAAATTATTTCTGAAAGTTAAATCTATGTCCATGCAATAGCTTTCCCTGCATCTGCAAAGTACTTATGACATGGAGCAGACTTGGCCCTTAAGCAGCTTACAGTCTAGAGAAAGGCATGGCTGTATGCAGAGGTAATATCGTTACATTACCAGCCCTTAATTAATTTCAGTTAATATCCTTGCATTATTTGTACATACTTGTCTTCTTCTATTAGACAGTTAAACACTTCTGAGAGCAGAAACCATGTCAGTTATCTTTGCAGTCCTTCCAATGGCCAGCAGAGTAATTGCATGAAGTGAGCAATTAACAAATGCTGGTTTAGGGAGAAATGTCATATTGCTAAATAATCACAGTGAACTCAGCAAAACTTATAAGGCACTTTGGCCTTGAAACCTATTCAGTCACTGTAATACCTAAACAATCTCTCCTAAGCAAGTCATACAGGCAGCATCACGTGGAGGCTTGGGTTCTGAGGTGTAAGAGCAACCGCCTAAGTCCAGCTCTTTCTCACTTACTCAGTGCTATACATCAACAATAAGCAGGCGCGTACAACGTTCATATTGCTATTGATTATACGAGAGATATTAAAGGAGAGAAATCCCTCCTTTAATAGTTGATCTAGTCCACCAGCTAACCAAACTATAGTATGACCCCATCAGGTAATTTTAAAGCTACCACTGGAGCCCAGATAGTAATCGACGTGTTCATCCGTATTGATGAACAGAGTACCTGGAAAGGTGCTACTGCCATTAACCCAGGGTAATTCCAAACAGAAACATTCAGCTTATTCAATTTAGATAGCAAGTTTCTCTATCCGTGGTAATGATACAACAAAGATACTAAGCACTGAAAACCAGGTTGGAACATGGTTGGCTGATTAGATATGGAGTAAGCAGGGAAAAAAAAAAAAGCCAAAGTTTTTGATTGTGTATTTTAATGGTTAGACTAAAAGATAAACTGCATGTTATCCTGCTGTGCTGTTTTGGAAATAATATAGAAAATAAGAGTTCATTAAAATGGCATAGGAAATGAGCAACTTGTAAGAATAATATACAGAGCAGGCAATAACATTTAAGTGGAAAAGGAAAAATGAAGTTATCTATAAATCCAGGTTAATGTGCTACTCTGCAGAAAACAGACTGTCTGCTCCCTACTGCCCTTCTTAATAACACATTCATTTCAGGATCGACCAACTCTAGCACCAGGAAGCAATCAAGCATGGACCAAAAGGACAAATTCAGAAAGTCATAGCTCTACGGACTAGAACTGCGCTGTCTAGTAAAGTAGCCACTAGCCACACACGACCATCTTTAACTAAAAACTAATAAAATTTAAAAAACCAGGTTGCCAGCTGTAACAGCCATATTGCAAGTGCTCTTTGCCACATGTGGCTAGTGGTTTATAATACTGGACAGTGCAGAGAATATTTCCCGCATTGTCCTCCTGATGGACAAAGCTAGACTTAAAAGCGAACATTCCTATTGCTCCTATAGACCTGATGACAAATTCAGAATCGAAGTTAATAGTCTTACCCATCAAGACTATCAGACACCCCCAAGATGCCTGATCTGCTTATTTTACTGAATGTATCCTAAATTAGAGACATTCTAGGATATACAGCTGGACATCCTTATCAGCATAGGATTTTTCTCCTTAATTTCCACCCCCCCTCCCCTCTGCCCTTGGTGTGGGGGAAGGTAAAAAACAAACAAACAAACAAATAGTAGGGGATCAGAAACTCCTCGATTTAAGTCTCTTGCCCAAGAAGCTGCATAAATTGCCAAAAGCAAATTGATTTTAAGAAGCACCTCCACCCCCCAGCCCTCTTTCCTTTTAAATAAAATCCTAGAGGCAACTGAAAAGAACAAGAGACAGAAAGGAAATTCAAGAAAACTACTAAGGACAAAGTAGATGATGATCCTAAATTACTGTTCTAGGACACACAGGGGAAAAGTTCCACAAATCAACAACTTCTCCAAAAATACACAGTGGCCACAATTCAACAAATCCACATCAATTTTTTAAAGCTACCAAATGCCAGATGGCCAAATGATTTGCTACCAACAATTTAAAAAAGGATAGAAAACTACTAAGGACAAAGTAGATGATGATCCTAAATTACTGTTCTAGGACACACAGGGGAAAAGTTCCACAAATCAACAACTTCTCCAAAAATACACAGTGGCCACAATTCAACAAATCCACATCAATTTTTTAAAGCTACCAAATGCCAGATGGCCAAATGATTTGCTACCAACAATTTAAAAAAGGATTGAGTTTTCATCAAGATCTAGTTCATGGGCAAATAAAAGAATCACCTCAGTCACCTTCTAGTCACACAACATCAGATACCTGAAGACGGTTGTCCTCAGGCAGAAACGAAGTCTGACAGTGAAACGAGATCAACTACAGTAATAAGACTCTACTTATTAGGACTTCCTTGTATAACCTCTTAAAGATGAGATTAAAATACACTTTTTGGTTTAGAGAGTTTACATTATATTTCCTAAAAGCAAAGAGATTGATTCCAGAATCAGGAGAGAAAGAGCCAGCTGTCTTCAGACAGTGGCTTCTATGTAAACGCTCGTTGTATCACTGCTCAAATATTTCCTTGCTCCTTTGCTATGCTACAGCCCTGAGACACACTGAGTAAAATGTGATCTCTCGGTGACAGAACAATTTGAACACAAGCTAAAATGTAATCAGAACATAGGAAACAACAAAACTGATCACTGATCAGCTTAATAGCTCATCCATGTTGTAGGAAGGGGGCGTTNCCTGAGACACACTGAGTAAAATGTGATCTCTCGGTGACAGAACAATTTGAACACAAGCTAAAATGTAATCAGCACATAGGAAACAACAAAACTGATCACTGATCAGCTTAATAGCTCATCCATGTTGTAGGAAGGGGGCGTTGCAAGAATGATACTGGAAAACGTAAGCCTTAAAGTCCTGCTTCAAACATGCACGATGTTGCTGTCTGAACGGCGACGGCAGGCCCAGGAGGGTGGCCATGAGACAGCGCTAAAGATGATGCGGTACTTGGGATGAAGGAAGCCGGCAAGCTGTTGCCCCGTTTCATCCTGATGAAGGGACAGCACAAGAACGGGCCCTCCTCTCCTTTCCACAACCCAGCACATTTCAGCCCTGTGCAGATGCAGCAGAGTTGCCATCAGAAGTTGTAAAACCTCAGGGTCTCCTCCCTGCTCCCCAGCCTTGCCTCCCACAGTCACGCTCGGGGTTTGATTTCCTCCTCTCTCAGCACTTCAAAACAGAAAAGGAAGCAACAGCTTGACCCTCTGCCCATGGAAATGCTGCACTCTTGGGTCACTCAATCCAACTCATCTCTCTCAAGGAGAAAATCGCCCAGTGCACCTACGGAAGGCGGGGAGCTATTCATTTTAACCTTGAGAACTCGCATTCCCTCCTCTTGATGGGGACAGTCACTGGTGACTGTTGAAGCGAGTAGGTGAAGATTAAAGCTGTCTAGGCCCAGAAAGCACCTTGAGTCAAGTAGGCAGCTGATCTGAAACCTACCCAATCTGCAAAAATCTGTTCTCCCTTTCAGACACACACAGCCCTAAGTGTAGATATAACCAGCAAACTGTGCTGGCAGGTCACCAGCACTCCACGCGGCGTGCACAGAGCCCAGGTGATAGGCGCGCTGTAGGGAGTGTGGGAAATGGGGGGCCGCGCTGGCTCTGGCCACAGGGTAGGGCTGACGCGTACCTTTTGGTCTCCTGGAATGTCCATTCTTCTGCTGCTCATCCTCCTCATTAATGGTGAACAGACCAAGGGGGACCGGCCTTGCGTGGGTCTTCTTCAGTCTCTCTTGTCGGAGAGCTGTAGCTGATCCAGGCATATCGCTGCGACTTGTTTTTTAATTATTAGTATAGCCAAAGTATATGCTTATATAATTGCAGCTCCCAGGAAGCTGCTAGTTTCTAAGCTGCCGGTTCATTCGAGCACTTGTAATAGATCCCCTATGGGGAAATAGTGTGCAAACAGCTGACAGATACTACCAGCCTCCTGGCAACTGAGGCCCTGCGGTTCCCCCTCACCTAGCAGCGCCCCCTCCCCTCCGAGCCCCCTCCCACTTACTCCTCACAGGCACGTGTGCTGGCTCAAGCTCTCTCACTCACACACCCACACCCACACCCACATCCTCCCACTCTCTCCTTCCAGAAAAGCCCTGCGAAAGGCACGCAGGGGCGAATGCTTCTCTCCACTGCCTAACCTGCTCAGTCAGATCCCAGCTTCTCCTTCCTGCTCGGCACCTTTTCCCAGTCTTCTTCCTGCTACCACACAGAAAATATTCAGCACTCAGCACAGAAGGGGAAGTAGGAGATGCTGCCGTGAACAGTTGCCCTGACAACCCTGACATATCCTAAACGAGGAGGGCTGGGAGCGGCTCCATCTTCCCGGTGGAGTGGCAGCAGCCAGCCTGCTGGGATGCTGGTCCTGGGAGCTCGCCAGCAGAGGGTTACAGCGCGAGGAGGCGAGGCCGCCCGCCCGGCCGGCTGCTGGGCAGCTCCCTCTCCCTCGCAGCGGCAGGAGCAGCAGGAGGGGAGGAGAAATGTCGTCCTGCTTGTACAGGCAGCAGTGGACTCCCTAGTTGGGGAAAGGGGCTCAAGGTGAGACTGCTTTTGCTTCTTTGGGGGATCAGGTTTTCCATCGTAACAATGTTTGTGAGCCCCTGGATGAATGAAGGCTTGGCTGGTACCCTCCAGCTCACTTTACACTCGGTAACACATCCCAGTTTCCCTGACACTCTTAAGACCCCAGAGTCTGTTTAAGTGCAGGCTTGGTGGTACCTGTCATGAGGACTAGCCTGGCCATGTTCCTGAGACTTTCCACTGAAGACAGGCAGGGGAAAACTCTGCCTGTTTTCACAGAGATCACAATCTGAAATACTGCTTCTGCAGGTCGTGCTGAAGGGACACAAATGAGACACTACGATCCTCCAATGGGCAAAAAGCTGCCTTCATTATATCCAGCAAACTCCCCCCAGTTCCCACCGCTCTGGGCAACTCCTTACCGGCAGGGCTGAGCAATTCCCAACACTTGACCCAATTTTCACTCTTTTTTGGACTGATTTCTCCAAAGCACACAATCATGTGATTATTGTTTTCTCCTGAAATCATCTCTCTCATTTTATGAGACTCTCCATTTCTAGGCTGCCTAAAATTTATGTGCAAGAAAACCTAAATATACAATAAATGACATTAAAAATGCCAAACTACAAATTAAGTAAGTAATCTTTGTTTCTGCCTTTTAATCAAATTCAAGTTGGCTTAGAAAGTCTGTAGCCATTCTCCCGCCCCCAGCCTACTCTCTTACTTTTTCTCAGTCCCTAAACTTACTATGGACTTCCCTGGTAGCTCAGTGCTAAAGAATTCGCCTATCAATGCAGGAGACTCAAGATATACAGGTTTGATCTGTGAGTTGAGAAGATCCCCTGGAGAAGGAAATGGCAACCCACTCCAGTATTCTTGCCTGGGAAAACCCATGGACAGAGNCTTCCCTGGTAGCTCAGTGCTAAAGAATTCGCCTATCAATGCAGGAGACTCAAGATATACAGGTTTGATCTGTGAGTTGAGAAGATCCCCTGGAGAAGGAAATGGCAACCCACTCCAGTATTCTTGCCTGGGAAAACCCATGGACAGAGGCTTTAGTCCACAGAGTCACAGAGAGAGTCAAACATGGTTCAGCAACTAAACAACAATAAACTTATTATCTAAGAGGGGACCCAGCGGTGCTAAGGCAAGGAAGACATCCTATCTAAATCCTTGGCATGGCAGAGTAACTTCAGACAATTCACTACCCTCTTGGTACCTCAGTTTTCTCTATAAAATTGGGTTGATGACATCATTTGTCTCATAGGATTAGGGGCAAGGTTTAAATGATAATGGTGGCAGCATAAAAAAAGTGCTTAATAAATATCAGCTGCTTTAATTATATTTCATAATACATTTTTATAACTAGTTCACTTTTGCTTCATAATTATTTGTTTTCAATTCAACTGTCAACTGCATCTAGGAATGCTTTTGCTTTTTATTTACTTATACTGCCCAGCCTAGGGCTGGAAATGTACTAAATGGTTAGCAAATGCCTGCTGGAAAAAATACAACAACAAGTAAATCTTCAGAAATCTTCCCCTCCAAAGGCTGGGAGATTTAATTAACACATTTTGATTTGTGGCTTAGAGAAATGCAGGAAGTTTCAGATATGGGGTTTATTTAAAATCATGTCAACCTGTGACATAGGCATTTGGAATAAAAGATGAAAATGAGCTGAATGGGTCTAGAAAGCTTCTGAATCAGCATCATTTTACATTCAAGGAAGCCCAGGCCCATGAAATGAAGTTCCTTGGAGAAGTCAAATGTTACTTGGCAGCAAGTCTATGATGAAAATTTAGATTCCCTTCTTCCTACTTCAATCTTCCTTCTTTAATCAGATGATTAATAAACATGGGACAATTATCATACATAAACATATCTGAAATATTTTCAAATCTATTTTAGTTCCTTCTAGAGAATCAGGCTGGTACTTACAAAAGCAACATACACACAAAGTATAGTTGAAACTACCTTTTGGAAGAGAAAATGAACATCAATGTTTTGGGCAAATGACAGATTTCATTCAGAACATATTCCTCAAATACAGTTAACAGCTTCCGATCATCACCACTGAATTTAGTAAAAGTACTACTGAAAGAAGAAAAAGGATGTTCTTCTCTACCTAGAAGGACAACAAAAAACTTTACTAAGAGTGGTTTTTGACCTTTGCAGAAGGTGTCCATTGCATTACTTTCAAGGATGGTCTCAATCATTTTATGGGGGAAATGCAAAAGCAAAGCAAATACTATCTAGCATTTAAGTTGTCCAGGCAAGATGACAAATTTCAGGAAGGAGTCCTCCTTGATGTCTGTGGCTGCACTCAAGGTTCCCAGCAGAATGAAGGTCCTGGGGAAGAGAGATCACAGGACAGCCCAGCTTCAACACTCAACCCAAGCAATCAAGAGTCTTCCTCTTCCGTGAACTTCACTGCAATACCCCTCAGTGAGGGAGACGGAATTGTTCCTGCTCTAGCCTGAGGGGTCTCCTGGTAAATTTTGATTTGTCTCAAAATGTGAAAACCACTAAAATGGCTGTTTTGCTTTGTTTTTAAAAGAACACAAGTTATACTTAAAATCATTTTGGGGGGGTGAGAGGAAATGAGAGCCTACTGAAGGAGGTCAGAGATTGCCACCATCACTCAACTCATAAGGCAGTGTGGTCTCAAGCATAGGAATATAATAAGAACCCATCAGCTGGCAACATGTTCAACTTCCTGTCTGACACTGTGCCAGGTGTGTTAGATATGTTATCTTGAAAGTCAAAGTGTTAGTTGCTCTTTGGAACCCCACGGACTATAGCCTGCCAGGCTCCTCTGTCCATGGGATTCTCCAGGCAAGCATACTGGAGTGGGTTCCCTTCAACAGAAGATCCTCCTGACCCAGGGGTTGATCTCAGGTCTCCCACATTGCAGACAGATTCTTCACTATCTGAGCCAACAAGAAAGCCTCAAAGTATTTATTTAGTTGCACTGGGTCTTAGTTGCGGCATGTGGGCTCTAGTTCCCTGACCAGGGATCAAACCTGGGCTCCCTGCATTGGGAGAGCAGAGTCTTAACCACGGGATCATCAGGGAAGTCCACAAAGTCAAAGTCGCCAGGCTCCTCTGACAATGGGATTGTTCAGGCAGGAATACTGGAGTGGGTTGTCATTCCCTTCTCCGGAGGATCTTCCTGAGCCCGGATCGAGCCTGGGTCCTCTGTACTGCAGGTGGATTCTTTACCATCTGAGCCACCAAGAAAGCCCACGTTATCTTGGTTAGTTACAGCATCCCCGAGAGAGAGGAGCTGTCACTTGACAGATCAGGAACAGAGGCTCAGGGAGGTTCAAGGGACAGAGCCAGTTAAGCCACGGAGTCAGAATCAAACTCGGGCCCATCGTCTCAAAAGCCAAGATGCTTTCATCCTGCTGCCCTGGGTCCTGACCCCAAAGCTCACGACATCACAGTCACAGCTGTGACCAGCCACAGGAAAGCAAACAGCTCAAGATCCAACAATTATAATAGAGTGCTTTTCCCTACCCATGAAGTACACATTTGTTACCTCATTAAGACATATGAATACATTTAAGATTAGTTTCCTAAATGGTCAAACCCAGCTTTTTACAGATATAGAGGTTTAAGTTATGCAAATACAGGACTGCTCTGGCTCAATCCCTGAAGGGGCAGAGCCTGAGGCTATAATCTTTTCCTTTTTACACTCTGACCCAAAATAAAAGCACATGTGAAAAGGGGGAGAGTAGGACCTTAAATTATTATTCCCAGAATTAAAAGGAATACTACTCTGGACTTCTTTACTGTTCTCAGCACTAATAAGCACTTTCAACTCAACATGTCACGACTGTCCTTGCCTGTCACCTGCAGATACAGGAGCTTCATTCCGTTCCCATGGAATGCGGGCATGCAGACTTCCAAGAATCAATCAGGTTTTACAAGTGCTTTGTTTAAACTGTTAAAATAGTGAGTGATGTAGTAAGAGACTCTGTACAAAAGAGACTAACCGGTGCAAAAGGGTAGATTTTACAACTAGCCTGGCTTTGTACAGAGAAAAAAATATTAGCAGAAAAATCACCAAATGTACTGAAAAATCATGGATGGAAATGGTACCACTCATCACTGCTATGACCCAAACAGGCCAACAGGCCCTTGAGCAGCTGCTGCTCCCAGCCCATTCCCACAGTACACAAGGAATCTATGTCTGTTTGTCTTCCTACCCTGGCTGCCTGGCTGGCACCAAACCATGAGCACGAAACAGAGTTAAACCTGCTGACCTGCAGGAGAGTCAGCTCATGACTTGGGCCTCGTTGTCGTGATGTTATATAAGAGACTAAACACATGTAGGCACACGCATCCCACACATACCCTTCAGGCTGCTGTTCATATTTATGCTACCCAAGCTTTTGTGACCACAAAACTGGAAAACAGCACAGTTCCTGAGTGAATCTAAGAATCTCCTCTTGCAAGGAGAAATCTGCTTAATCAGTGAGAAAGCATACTTAGATTTTCCTTTCTGAAAGCCTAGTGAGCTTTACAAAAACGTTACAGAAATGGTAAAGGGGCTGATTTGCACTAATCAAGCACTGTAGTTGAAAACAAAAATCACTACTGCTGGATCACATGGCCAGTCACTGGTAAATCACAGTTCTATATCCATATAAGTTACTTTCCAGTGGGGCCCAGAAGTGCCAAAATGCTTTCCCACATTTCTATATTTGCGGAGACTATTAATTTTTCAAAACTACTAAATTTCAGTAATCTTTTATGCATCTCCCCAAAGTAAGCTTTGCACTAATCAAGCACTGTAGTTGAAAACAAAAATCACTACTGCTGGATCACATGGCCAGTCACTGGTAAATCACAGTTCTATATCCATATAAGTTACTTTCCAGTGGGGCCCAGAAGTGCCAAAATGCTTTCCCACATTTCTATATTTGCGGAGACTATTAATTTTTCAAAACTACTAAATTTCAGTAATCTTTTATGCATCTCCCCAAAGTAAGCTGCAATTTACTGCAAGCAGGAGCTTTAGAAATCCATATTTTAATGTAATTAAAAAAACACCTTGCCTAGTTTGAAAACGACAAAGCCAGCATAGGTGGATGTGAAATCAAAACAACTCCTAGGGAACAAAAGGTCCTAGATAGTTCTCTGCCATCTCCTTCCTTGAAGTTAAAAGCCTTCCTTATAGTTTCCTAGAACGATGCTACTTCCTGATGGCATATGGAGCCATAAAGGTATAACATTCTGCCATCTTGCAGCATTAGGCAGAGCTGGACAAAGAAATACTGCACAAGGGCAGACCAACTCTATGAAAGGAAAATAAAGTAGGTTTGCTTTGATCTTCCTTACCACCTTTTGTTAACAGGTTTACAAGCAAAAGGGCTTCCCTGATAGCTCAGTCAGTAAAGAATCCGCCTGCAATGCAGGACACCCTGGTTCGATTCCTGGGTCGGGAAGATCCCTTGGAGAAGGGATAGGCTACCCACTCCAGTATTCTGGCCTAGAGAATTCCACGGACTATATATAGTCAGTCCATGGGGTTGCAAAGAGCAGAACATGACTGAGCGACTTTCACTTATAAGAAAAACAGTAAATACTACCCTAGAAGTTATGTGCCATCAACCAAGGAGTACTAGGTTCCTGCCATGCCTTTTGTAACATTTCTATAAATCTTTGCTGCAGGAACACTTCATGGTGCTAGCAAAGTCCACTTTCCCTTGTCTGCTCTGTCATAAACAAATGTAAAACCCTGAGGGATCATTTATCTGATCATAGGGACATATACTAAGTATTCTGCAATAAAGGCTTAGAAATTTTAGTTTTATTCCTTAATTGGTAAATATAGTTAACTGTGGAATATATTTACCACCTCTAGTGAATGTCCTTTCTATAATGACTAATTTGAGAGTAATGTATACTCTGTAACTTTGTTTTAAATTACACTGTTTTTAAAGAAACTCTACAGGAGCAACAAAAAGCCAAGCAACTTCATAATCAGATTATATTAATCATTTCATTTGGCAGTTTTTGACCAAGAATAGAAGCCCAAGGAGTACATGTATTGCTTTTAATCTGCACTCACTGAAGGTGTTTATTATTGTGCTACAGCTTTGTGGTAGTCCATTATTTTCCTTTTCTTTTTGGCTTTTCAGAAACTTGAATACTTAAGCTTGTACATGATCTTGTGTTTTGCTATCCTTTTTATTGTAAAATGTAAAAACTTGAATACTTAAGCTTGTACATGATCTTGTGTTTTGCTATCCTTTTTATTGTAAAATGTAAATATTTTAAGGGGTATTTTGATTCTAAATATGATAAAAGAATTTCTCACCTAAAAAATAAAACCCTTTCCTAAACATTAGGTATCACTAGCTAAGTTGAAAATGTTATAAAACACCACATTAAACTTTAACCCAGTACCATATGCTAGAGAACCTTTAGGCTTTCCTGTTCATTATTCTCAGTGATAATACTTTATTAATATACATCACATGGGCTTCTGAATTCCTTGACAAAAGTTAAAATGCTTATGAAAGGTTCTTTCCTTTAATAATAACAGTCTCATGAACTTGGATGACCAATTTTAGAGATTCAAAATGAGGCAAAGAAATCAATCATTGGATTCAATAGAAGAATGAGACAGATGGCCAGAGCAGTGTTTCTAAAAATCACCTAATCCATCACTGGTCTATGAGCAAATTACATGTTTAATTTTTGAACCATACAATTAGAAAGACTAGAAAACTAAGAAACAGGCTCCTCATTTTTAGGAGTTTTGGTAAAACATCAAAGATGCAAGATGAAGTGCTCTGGCAGATGACACTGAAGGGCAGGCAGGTGCCAAGTCATATAATTGTTCTCCCAAACAAGGACAGGGGCATCACTGAGGAGTGGTAATGACTAAATGTGTGATTCAGATGGGCCAGTCTGGCAGCTGCGGTTGGATGGGTAGGAAGGAACAAGCAGTGAGACTTAAGAAAACCTTGTCACATAATAACTTTGTCCAAGTGGAGAAAAGGGATCTCAAGCGATGGCTGGGAGGAGAGAAAGCAAAAGACAGAAATACAAGAATCACTCATTCACTTTTTTTATACAGGCATCCTCCGGCAGGTGCAGGACTTATGCATGGGAATAAGCATGGGTATACCAATAGTCCAAATAAAAGCTGAGATGTAGGCAGTGGGAAGAAAAGGTGAATGCTTTTATGAAAGATGCAGATGAGAATGAGGGCTTTACATCTGCAGAAAAATCAAAGCTGAGTGATGGTTCGAATCAGGATCGAAATGATCAATGGTTTGAAATAATGGACTGTAGCTAAAAAGATGGGTTTAGTTGTGATACATATGGACACCTCTTCTTGTACTAAAAAGGAACAACTGCACAGGTACACAATGAAGACCTACCCCAGCTTCAGCAGACACAAGGAAGGAAGGCCCTCGGACAGTAAGCTTCCTCCATCTCAGTGTGATGAGGCAGTGACCGTCCTGACAGGATCACGGGCCACACAGCCGGTGTGCTGGCTCAGAGCAGCAAGCCTTCTCCATTTCCTGGTCCTCAGATCACATGGTCTGAGATCGATCTTTCAAATGGGATGAGAAATAAGAGCCTATTCAGAAAAGAAGCTAAGACGTATAAAGATTCAAGCCTGTAACATAGGAGGATCATTGGAAAAAAAGTACATTTTTCTCTGGAGAAAATAGGACTCTGGAGGAATAAAAAGAATGGATTTTAAAGGCAAACTTTTAGTGTAGTTTAAGCACACAGACTGAGGCTGGGTGATCGGAAGGTGCCAAATGTAACGATCTGGGCCTTCCATCATTGAGGACCAGCACAAACACTGATCCAGGGTGATACGTTGGGCTAATGCATGGTACACAGGGTGCAGTTTCAGACTCCAGAGTCCCTTCTGATCCCGCCATTCCATGACCTGGAGAAAATGGAAACTCAAGCTACATCCTCAGGGAAAACAGTCAGGCAGAGGGAAAAAGCCCAAGAGAGGTTCAAATTACCCTCTTCCTTGCTGTCACTGAGTCTCCACACTTAAACTTCACAGGGCTTCACTCTGTAGGCAGCTCTGCAGCCGTATTGCTTTACTCATTCAACTGATGCCCCCCAGAGGTTTCAGACTTAAAGCTAAATAATGAAAACAATGGAAGCCTCCCTCGGTGGGTGTTTGGATAGCAGAAGCCCATGCTATGATTCCTGCACCTGCAGCTTGCAGACCTCCCTCTTCTCTCGCCCACCCACTACTTACTGAAAGCTACTGGGTGAAAAACTCTGGGGAAGCGGGCATAAAGGTGAATAAGACATCCAAGTTTTCCTTTCACGACACAATTTAGTACGGATGGCTCACTGTGGCTGTGTGACTTGAGAGATGAGATCCAAAGGTTTGTGAGTGAAAAAGCAATAAATATGAGCCAATTCAGTTTATTACTTTATGGACATTTTAAGGTGAAAGACAGCCCTATGTCTTTAGGCCAGTGAAGAACAGAACAGCTCAAGAATGATGTGTTTCAGACTCTGAAACCTACCTCCCACCCCCGCCAATCCTTACCCTCTGCTGCTCTTCCCAATTCTCCTAAAACAAAAACTGACATCAATTGGGAGTTTTCTTTCCAATTTAGGAAGTTTTAACATCCTCTTTTAATCTTAAGATTAAAATTTTCTCTCAAAAAGTAATTTAAGTGTTTCGCATAATTTTAGAGGTAAACCCTTGGTTTTCTCTCTGTGGGTCGCCGTATCAGTCAGGGTTCAGTTCCGTGTCTTTGGAGAAAAATAGAGTATGTAAAATATATATGCTAAGTCACTTCAGTCTCTTTGCGACCCTATGGACTGTAGCCCACCAGGCTCCTCTGTCCATGGGATTTCCCAAGCAAGAATACTGGAGTATGTTGCCATTTCCTTTTCCAAAATATATATAAAGAGATTTAAGGAAAAACAGCTGCTGCAGTTGTGTAGGCTGGCAAGTCCAAAACTGTTGGGAAGGCCAGCAGGCTGAAACTCAAGCATGACTTGTATGTTACAGCCTTGAGGCAAAATTCTTTCTCTGGAAAACCTCAGTTTTCACTCTGATAGCCTTCAATGATTGGATCAGACCGTCTAGATTATCGAGGATAAGCTTCTTGATAAAGGAGGAGATATTTAAAGTCAGCTGACTGTAAATGTTAATCATATCTGCAAAATACCTTCACAGCAACACCTCCTCCAATGTTTGACCAAACTGGGCCCTGTAGCCTGCTCAGGTTGACACATAAAATTAACCATCTCAGTCAACCAACCCCGAAATGAAGACCCTATTCCCACACTGAAATAAAGCATGTCAGAGGTCTACCTGTCGATGATCATATCCTTCATTGAATAGGCTGGATATTATCTACTCAAATCATTTCCAATATTGCACTGTTCTATGAAAATAGTATTCATAAACTGGACACCTCAGAGTAGATTAAATCCCCCTGTATTTTCACTGATGATTTTTTCACCGAGAATCGAATACAGGTTGGCTTCAAAGCATCAAATAAAATCCTTTTTTATCATTATAAGAACTAAACAGCCTGGTTGTATAAAAATTAAATGGTCTATAAAGTACAGATATGAAACTTAAAGAACTCCTTCCTATTGTTTCAATTAGAGCAAACTACGATATGTAGATATATATGGAAGGAGAGAGAGTGAAATAAAACACATTTTTCATGAAAAGATAAAGTGTACATGAAGGTTTAAGGTACTAAACTTTACATAGTTATTGATTTGTTAACTACAGCCAACTCTGACCAAAGACGAATTATACAATTGTCTGGCACAGTTCTGAAATCAACCTAGTGGAAGGAAGTGACAAACAAATGCTTAAAAAGTATACAATGCTGGTGGGCAAGTTTGAGGTTTGGTCATTTTTATTCAGTTGAAGGCTCCCAGTGAAAGGATCAGCCCACCCATTCTAACTGTGTGCAACCAACCAGAAGCCTAAACCTAAATTATACAGGTACGGACTTCCCCGGTGATCTAGTGGTTGAGACTCCACCTTCCAATGCAGGGGGTACGGGTTCGAACTCTGGTCAGGGAGCAAAGATCCCACATGCTTCAGGGCCAAAAAACCCAAACATTAAAAATATATATATAATAAACTCAATAAAGCCTTTAAAAATGGTCCAAATCTTTAAAAGTAAATAAATCATACAGGTAAGAGAGAAGTATACTTGGGTTAAATAGCCAGCCCAGAAGCTTTCAAAATTTGCAAGTGCTAAATAAACAAATGTCCCTAACGCATCAAAGTGTGTGTTAGTCCCTGAGTCGTGTCCAACTCTTTGTGACCTTGTGGACTGTAGCCTGCCAAGAATTCCTTTGTCCATGGGATTCTCCAAGCAAGGATACTGGAGTGGGTTGCCATTTCCTTCTCCAGGGGATTTCCTGACCCAGGGATAGAAACTGGGTCTCCTATATTGCAGACGGATTCTTTACCATCTGAGCCACCAGGGAAACCCAATGCATCAACAATCACTTAAAAAAAAAAAAGAAAGATATGAAGTGCTTCCATGTAGATATTACTAGCAACCCAGTTTGTTTTTTGATAAACACAGTTTCTTTTTGTCTTGCCTAACCTAGGCCATCAAGATTTCAAGGGGCTCTTATATAGAAATAAATAACATCTCAGAAGGATGGATGAGATAAGGACACTCCAGGCACCCCGAAACCTCATCTCTAAAACCTTTTACCTTACACATCCGTGTTCTAAGCCCTCACTTTAAAACTCATGTAGACTTCAGACAGGCTACTGAGGAAGGATTACAATGTCAAATGAGACTTGGCAGCTTCCTAAAACATCACAAACACACCATTTTGCCTTTTTATCATAAGGCAAAATAGCTACACTTCCATTGTTAAAGGTACTAAAATGTTGGATGTATTTTAAAAAAAAATGCTGTCCCAAATACATGCAATAGTGCAGAAAGGAATCAACCTCATAATAAAAATCTCTTCTCCCTCTCAAATTTTTTTCTTGCTGGAGATAGTATTACCTGGGCTCCACATGCACAGAGGAAGAGACTCTCCCTGAACCTTTGAAACAAGAGGCACCCATGTCTCCCTAAAGCTCAAAGTTAGGCTGCATCCAGTTCAGTATAAAAAGACTTTGTCCTTGCTTTTTGTTTACAAACCAAAAGAGGGCGGTTTACATAACTAAAGCTGTTTGCTTTAAAAATAACTGCAATACTGAAAATTGTTCCATGAATTGTTTTCAGGTAGGTACATCAGTCCCCATTCCAGTACTCTTGCCAGGAAAATCCCATGGATGGGAGCCTGGTAGGCTGCAGTACATGGGGTCGCAAAGAGTCGGACATGACTGAGCGACTTCACTTTCACTTTTCACTTTCATGCATTGGAGAAGGAAATGGCAACCCACTCCGGTGTTCTTGCCTGGAGAATCCCAGGGACGGGGGAGCCTGGTGGGCTGCCATCTATGGGCTCGCACAGAGTCAGACATGACTGAAGCGACTTAGCAGCAGCAGCAGCAGGTACATCAGTAATAGAAAACCATGTGCTCTGTACAAGAAAAAGTCATCATACCCTTCAGAGCAGTGTGAACTCAACTTCACAGGTGTCCGAGCGCCATACGCCGAGTCCTATTTCTGAACCAGCAGCCAGATTTAGAATAGCCGTTTTCTCTTTCCTCCTGACATTCTTCTATGCTCCTCCTCTTCCAGAACCTTCTTGCTGCTGCTGCTGCTAAGTCACTT
This sequence comes from Oreotragus oreotragus, assembly GCA_006410675.1. NCBI lineage: Eukaryota > Metazoa > Chordata > Mammalia > Artiodactyla > Bovidae > Oreotragus > Oreotragus oreotragus. The sequence continues at coordinate 60,971 of SJYX01006694.1, read as the reverse complement.
CAGTCGGGTCCGACTCTGTGTGACCCCATAGACGGCAGCCCACCAGGCTCCCCCATCCCTGGGATTCTCCAGGCAAGAACACTGGAGTGGGTTGCCATCTCCCTCTCCAATGCATAAAAGAGAAAAGTGAAAGTGAAGTCGCTCAGTCTGTCCGACTGTTAGCAACCCCATGGACTCCAGCCCACCAGGCTACTCCGTCCATTGGATTTTCCAGGCAAGAGTACTGGGGTGGGGTGCCANAAGTGAAGTCGCTCAGTCTGTCCGACTGTTAGCAACCCCATGGACTCCAGCCCACCAGGCTACTCCGTCCATTGGATTTTCCAGGCAAGAGTACTGGGGTGGGGTGCCAAAACCTTCTTGAATGACTCCTTAATCGCCTTCACAATGACATGAGGTTCTAATCATGTATGTGGTTTAGACTTGTGTTGTACAAATTGGTGGATGATGCGGACTCTTTTTTTCCCCCTCCATGCTCAGAGTAGCAGGCAAATGTAAATAAACAAGATGACATTCTCAAAGCTGACTACTTCAGATACAGTTGGACTACCAAGAAATTCAATTAGAAATGCCAAACTAGTGTTCTTTCCCACGAGGCTTCATTGGATTATAAGACTATGGCATTTGTCCTCTCATAGGTCTCCTGAACTAAAAATAGCTCCATTTCCCTTTTTTCTATTTCCATGCTTTCTTTCTACTGTACAGCTATTTCTTCAACTTGTATTTTACTTTCTGATTCTCAGCCTGGGACTTAACGTAAAGTGTCTGGACAAAGCATGTGGCTGTATCTTGCTATATACCAACAAGAGCATCTTCACAGAGATGGTAGATGGTAGGAAATCACTGTTGCAAGATAAATTAATGGGTTTGTTCTAGAGTTAAGCATTTTATATAATAATATCACTTTCAATATTAATTTTTTTCACTGAAGAATGATATAAATTTTTATAAAGGATGGCAAAAAGCTTATTTGTTCAATTACCACAGTATCTACTGTATATATAAAGACAATCAGTTCAGTTGAGTTGCTCAGTTGTGTCCGACTCTTTGTGACCCCATGAATCGCAGCACCCCAGGCCTCCCTGTCCATCACCATCTCCCGGAGTTCACTCAGACTCATGTCCATTGAGTCAGTGATGCCATCCAGCCATCTCACCCTCTGTCGTCCCTTTCTTCTCCTGCCCCCAATCCCTCCCAGCATCAGTCTTTTCCAATAAGTCAACTCTTCACATGAGGTGGCCAAAGTACCAGAGCTTCAGCTTTAGCATCATTCCCTCCAAAGAAATGCCAG